>PVJO010010949.1:0-61980 GCA_004026905.1 Hystrix cristata | reverse complement strand
AAGCAATGCAAACAAGCAGCTAGTTAGCTTCTTCCTGTATCTTTTATCTAGGCTACCTGCCCCCAGGGCAGCCCACACTCCCACCCCCCAATCTCAGTCTCACATCCTTGATCCCAGCAGAACAATGCCAAACCGATCAATGGATCAATTTAGTAATCACACACTCTAGATCCAGCTATCTCTTACCACATGAGGCTTTGGGGGGACATCTAGACACAAACCATAACAGTAGGTTTCGTCTTGTTCCTGCTTTAACTCTTAAAATGCCAACAATGAACCTAACAAGGGTAAACATTCCTATTTTACGGTATACCCTATCACCTTTGCCATGTAAAAGTAGTAAACCATGGTCTTTTTTTCACTTGGAATAAATTAAAAATTAGATGACTTTATATTTTTAAGAACAGCCTGGTCATTTAGAGGTTTTCTTCTACTTTGTTTCATTTTATTTGTTGGCAGAGCGAAAATTACAGTGCAGGTTCTCCCATTTTCTCAGCAACCATTCTCTTGCACTGTATTGTTTTTCAGGGTATGTAGCCAGATTTTTGACTTCTAAGCTTTATTTATTTCCTGTTTGTTCTTGACAGAAATGGCTGATTCATTTTAAAGGCCACAGAACTCTATAGGATTACCAGATTATTTTCTTTGGGGCTGTTTAGCACTTGAGGAGATCCCAGGATGCTGGCTGTCTTCTCCTGTGTCCTGCCTGCTCCTCATCACGAGAAGAGCAGGAACCTGTTCTGTCCCCACTGCCCTGCGTCCAGTGACCATGGAAGGGTCTGGCGCTGCAGGGCTCAGAACACTGGTCATGTGAGTATGTGAAGGAATACATGTATGAATTCATTCCGTCAGGCTTTTCTCCCCCAAAATATAAGGAGGAAACATGTAAGTCATTTATTTAATGCCTTTAATGGAGTATTTTAATCCTCTCTACAAGGAAAAGACATATCCTTTGAAGAAAAAAAGGTGGCTTTGTTGTTGTTAAGGTGAATTTGCCTGGTATGAAAATGCTTTGAGATGTCGCACACACTCCAGTTAAACTGAGCTCCTTATGCAGCTATTGTTTGCCCTGTCTTAGTCATTTTTAGGATGCCGAAGAATACACTGCCACCTTGGATCAGTGGGGACCGCATAGAGGAAAGGGCTTTGAGAGGAGGGAGCAAACAATCTAAGTTTAGGGAAAATAAACCAGAGAGACTCTTTCCCAGTTACGTATGCCTCTCCTTATTTATTTATAGTTATGCAGTTTATTCCTATCATTGTAGCCCATAGGAGTTAATTCTATTTCAGACATCTGGCAGGAGACTACCTGTCTTTTGTGGAAGTGAATTATTTGGTCTGTTTTGTAGCCTTCAACGTCTTTCTACAGTAATTTTCTTGCCTTTCACTAATGTTTGTCCCTGTCCCCATACACTGTTATTTCTTCTTTTTCTCTAAACCAGAGCAGCCTTCCATAGAAAAGTATGTCCATGAGCTTCAGGTTACATAATGACAGCTGATTAGACGTGTCTCACCAGTGGCTTTTACAGGTCTCTGGGTAAACTCCACAGTTTAACAGGGGTAGTGAGTTCCTTGAGGATGGTCGTGGGTGTGTGACTTGCAGGGCTGTCTTCCTTTGAGGTACATGCATAGCAGTGGGTAAGATGTGGCCTAAGAGTGTCTTTTAAAAATGTGGCATTTTTGCTGGAGATAACTTTTCCTCAAATTATTCACATGTATTCTTCTAACACGTGGAAGGCCCATCCCTTAGGATTGCCCTTCTGCCTTTGGAGCAGCCCTGGTTTGCCAGCTCTGGTCATAGTACCGGTGGGTGGGAGCAGATGTTTTTCTTCTCCTCTTTGGGAAATTCTCATCCGCATCACAGAGTTGCCTGGTGACGATCCTGCTTGCCACATTGTGTGCTTCCTGTTCTTGGTATCATCTTGTGGGTCTCCCCGGACAGCTGGAACTTTCTCTGGACCTGTGGTCTGTGGTTCAGACCCTTCCTGAGGGTGTGGCTTTGGTGGCCATGTGCTGATTAATGCTTTGCAGGCGCCCCTGAACCGCCGATTACAGTCTCACCTGGCTTCTCCCTGCTTCCCACCTTGTGCGTGCTGAGTAGCACAGGCTCCCGGAGAGCCCGGGTCGTAGCTGGTGTGCTGTCCACTCTGTCTGAGTTCTTGGTTCTCTTTTTTGAATCTTGAGCCTCTTGGAGAATTTGGTGTGCTTCAAGCCCTCTCTCCACAGAAGTACATATGCATATGATTTGGGGAAATTTGCCTTGAAATCCAGGGTGAACATTCCTGGGTTAAATACTGGATGGAGTATAAATATTTACAACTTCTATTTTTCTGTTTTAACTAAACCCCATAGGAAATTATAACTCTTATTTTTACCAGCTTCTTTGTCTTTATGTTGCAGTTAAAATTGTATCTCTCATGCTTGCTGATGTCGCCTCTGTAATACTGGCTTTTGAATTCACATTTTCGTGGTGTGTGCAGATAAAGGGAACTTTGGACAGTTGAGGTTGCAGGAGCAGTTGGAGCCCGTCAGCAGTATGTGCTAGGAATGAAGCTGCTGGCTGCTCCCGGGGTGGGTGGGCAGCATTTCACAGCAGTCGCTGCTCCTCCTGGAGTGAGCTGGCTCTGCTGCTCACCCACCAGTCCCTCTCCTTAGGTGTCGTTTTTTAAGTCACCTGTTGGGCGGGGGCAGGGAGCTTATTTCCTCTACTGGTAAGAGTTATAAATGGAATCAGGAGATAGAAACTTATATATAGTACAATGCAATTATTTGTTATACGCACAGTAATAATAGAACACCCAAGTTTACCTTTTCTTGAAATCTAATTTCTGTAACTTGTCTCTCTCTTTATTGAATCTGTTCTGTATTGTACTGAATATAATTAGTTTATAGTTTTAGTATCTAAAAAGTTTTTTTCCCTTTTGTAATCTTTTCTCATGGTAGATTTTTTTTGGTCATATATTTGTACATATGAATTCTGTCTTATGAAATGAGTGTTAAAGATTCATAGTTTGTTTCTTCATAGTCACATACAGTCTCCATTCCCCTTGCACACTTTTTTTACTTGCTTCTACCCTGAATATAGAGCTGATAAAGGGAGAGTTCATACAATACTCGGTGATCAAATTAGTCAGATTCATTTTTTCAGAAACAGCTCCTTTGATCCAGATAAGTGCCATATCCTCAAAATTCTAAGTTATATTTCTGAATAATAGGTGATGATGAAAACCTATTGAGTGAAGCCTATTGAGTGAGGCCATTCAGTGTACCAGGCCCTTTTTGGTGAATGATTTCGTTTAGTCCTCTTAACTGTCTTAGAAAGTTGATCTTGCATGTGTATGCGAGTGACACACACGTGCACCTTGCAACAGAGGAGACCTAGACTGAGATGATTGGTTGTAGGTTATACACCTAATGTTGATGTGATGTGTGCTTGGAAGATGATACAGGCTAAAGGCGTGTTTCAGACCAGGTTCACAGTTTCAGGTTCTTTTGAGTAGTTCAGTATCTCATCCTATTTTCTTCTCCAAACAGTTGAGGAGCACTAGTATTGCAGTTATTAGGTGACTAATAGAAGAGTTCTGTGTGTTTATGTATTTTAGCATCCTGTGTATTGGACAGTTCTTTTGCTAAGAAAATAATGGTAAAATGAGTAAGAAAGCAAAAATCTTCTATGCTGTCTTTACCTTTAGAACTGTTACCATTACCATTTCAGCATATTTCTTTCTAGTCCTTCTGTCTAGGAGGAAGCAACCCAACTTGCTTAAATCTTGGCATTTATATGGCTTTATATTCTGCTTTTTTTTTTCTCTCTTTCTTAGCAATTCACGAGCATTTTCCCATTCCATTAAAATTTTTTAGAGATACTGTATTCTAAATGATTTCGGTCTCAGAGAAAACAAATTCTACCCAGAAGGTAGATGACTGTGAGGTGAGTGAAGGAGAAGTAGTCGAGATTGGGATTCACGGTGTCCTATCTCTGAAGGAGCAGTGGATTTGCAGTGTGCAGATGACCAAGGAGTGTAGAGTACCTGTGGGACTGCCGCCCTGACATGCGCAGTCAGCAGAGGGCCACCTGGGATGTTTTTGAAATTGCTATCGCTGTGTGGTTGGAAGTTGAACCATTGTTTTCTAAGTGAAGATGCGAAGGCCGAGAGAGACAAATGTAACAACTACCAGCTCCTTGGGCGGCCTGTCGAAGAAGGTACCTTTCGGAAGATGATGTCACTGTAGCTTTTACCAGTACAGATGGTTCTCGGCATATGGCTTCAGAGTGAGGAGAGTGAGGCGTTCTCTATATCATCTAAACTGCAGGCAGCACCTCTAAAGTCATCATTTGTTTTCTTTTGAGGAACTAGAGCTTGGAATTGATAGTTTATTACAGGACAAAACTATCCTTTCATTCTGGTAGCTCTTTTGTATTTTCATGTACTACCCTCCCCCTTTCTCACAACTTGTACAAATTGTTTCTGTGTTTCAAACAGTACTTGTGAGGTCATTTCTTCTTGTTTCACATCAAGAATCCAGATTTATAGGAAAAGCAAATGAGGCATGATTTTTAAAATTACAGGTATGTTTTCTGCTTTTCAAATAATTTCATAATAGTTTTTATTGAAGCCTCACATGAAAATTTCATTTTGGAACTAAATACTAGGGAAAGTTATACCTATTTTGAGATCTGATTTTTTTTTTCCTTTTGGGTAAATGGCCCTTTTCCTTTTTGCTTTGATTGATGGAATACTGAGAGCCAAATTTGTATATTTTAATCAGAATATCTGTGGCCTGAGTTATTTTGTTCAAGTCTCTCCCTCTCCTACACTTCGTATTCTCTATATTCTAGTTTAGACTTTTCTCTAGTTTTGAAATTACTGATTATTTTTGAATAACTGCTCCAAGTCAGCAGGGCTGAACACACACATGCACAGAACTTCCTAATAATTGTGACCTCTTCAAGGACAGTGACAGTGGTCACATGTTTTTAAATACTCCATTCTTTCAGAATATTTTCAGCACCTAACCTTGTGCCAGCAGTAATGTAGTGGCTCATAGATAGCTGTAAATATGACAGAGATGTTAATTTTCCTTGTGAAAGAGCCCATTAAAAAATTGTCCCCCTAAACCCAGAAGTTCTCATTTGGTCCTTACATACCATACTTTTAATTGTAGCAGGACGCATCAGTGGTCAGAGAGTTTTTCTTTATGTGACAATTCTTCATGGTGAGGGGCGAGTCCCCCTGGGTCTTTCCAGGTGAATTCATTAACATATATTAAGTGACCTACCATTAACTCCGTAACAGCCTTCTGGCATCCACTTGTGTTACAACCTCAAAGAAATTGGATTTCTTGGCTGTGTTTTATGACTGAGTTAAGAAGATCATGTATGTTATAGGATATACAGTACATGTTTTCTATGAAGAGTCAAGTTTATTTCATAGGACACTTCTTGAAACATTAAAACCTCTTTTAAAAAAACCTTGATTTCCATTAATGATCAAATCAAGGCTCTTACAAGTGTTAAAAGATAGTGACTGACTTCCCACTCTCGTTTCTATTTCCTTATCCCTTGATATTTAAAATAAATTATTTTGCCAGAATTCATAAACACTTTAAAGTGCATGATTTAACCAAATTTTCTGTAAGATAAAGGGGGTATTTTTGCCATTTCTTTTTAAATGCAATAGATTAATTTCTAGGTAGAATAAAACTTATATTGGATTCTTTATTGTGAAAAATTGAACTGTTTCCAAAATTTGAAGCAGTCACAGGAGTGGCATTAATAACAGATGTATTAATTGAAACAGGAGATGAATATGTGATACAGACAAGGTGATGAGAATATGGAAGTTTTAAGAAATCTGTGTATTCCATAATTCCTCCACCCAAAGTAGACTCTTAATTTTTTTTCAAATGCACATTCTGTTTGCTTAAATCTACATCTGCTACTAGCTTTGAACATTGCCTGAAACGCACGTGTGGCTTGGCAGAAAGTCCGATATGAAAAGGAAGGCATAGAGTAAAGTTTGTCTTGTTAAACAATGGCACAGAACCTTCACAGTCACAGGCAGGGCGTGCTCACTGGTATCCGCTGTGATCATTGGAAAGAGGCTCGTATTGATTTTCTCAGAGACCTGCTTGAGCGCTTGTGCCAGCCCAGACAGGAGAGTTTTATACATTCCATTTCCCTGTCATACTTGTCGAAACCGTTGTTTTGTTTCCAGAAAGTTGTGGGGTTTGTTTGCTTGCGCTTATGCCCTTTGCATTTCTTTGTTGAGTTTGTTTCTTTGCTGCAAAGAGCATGCAAGATCTAGTCTCTGTGCTTGTGCAGGTCAGCTTTGGTCTGAGCTGGTCTTTAGTTATGGTGTAGTCTCGACAAAGGTTTCAACAAATAGCATAAAATGTTTGGCTTTAGGAATTTTATTACGTAATTTGTGATAATTATCAACTTTGTCATTTAAAAATCTTTGATGGTAGTTTTGTTACAGTAAATCTTCTAGTACTGAATTATTTAGTGATCAAACATCTATAAGCTGTGGCTTCAGAAAATTTAAGAAATTTGTACTGTATTTCTGTTATATTGTGTGTTGTGCTTTATTGATTCAGAAAAAATTTACGCTTCACCAATAAGCCCTGATGAAGTTGTCTAATTGGGGGCTGCCTAGCATATACCTTTTCTCCTTAGGCCATGTCTGGTTTTAAAATAATTGCATTGAAACACATCTTTAAGTAATTTGGATTTGTTCGATATAATATCAGATAAGGCAGTCGGTCCTTAAATTGTTTTTAATTTTTAAAACTTAAATTACGGTGGTACCTGGCTCACAAACTTAATTCTTCATTCTGGTCATGAGGCGAATTGGTTGAAAACTGAATCAAATTTCCCCATAAGGTCAACATTGAAGCTAACCATTGAATTTGATTTGGTTCATGACCAATTCGGTTTGCAAATGGAATCCTGAAAACAAGTAAGTTTGTGAACTGAGGTACCACCGTATCTTGTCTTTTAGGCCTTTCCTAGTAAGACATCTGTAAAAGACACCCTGCCCCCATTTGTTGAACAGATTTCAAGTTTTTTTGAATATGCTACAGCTCTACCTTCTGACTTTCAGCTCATTTCACCCTTTCCAACTATGACAATTCTTCATTTCTTTTTTGCAATAAAATTTTGTATTTCATAATAAAATTATAAAGTAAAACAAGAGGAATTGAGAGCGAAAAGAGTGCTGCAATTTAACTACTCTGAACTGAAAAGCTTCAAATCCATTAACTCTTTCTCATGATCTCCAGGAGGACCGTAGACTCAGACTTTTGTTTGGTTGCCAGTATAACTCCAGATACAGGATTTAAACATAAGACAGCGTGCACACACAGTATTATTTTAGTGTTTTCATATTTGAAGTTAAAACAAGAGAACTCCCAACAAACGTGGTAGATTTTTGAAAGGAATATTGGGCAGTCTGCCTCAGTGAAGACAGTTTTAGCGGTAGGCATTTTAAATGTGGCTACTTTACAAAGAAGATACCTGGAAAAAGTGAATAGGAATATAGTGGTGCCAAAGTTCGAACATTTATTCAGTATTGTAAACCAGGCTGTCCTGTGCTTGGGAGTATCGTAGCCAATTAAGACAATTGTAGCGGTCGAGGAGATTTATAAAAGTTCAGTTCATTTTTATACTCCTTCCGAATTTTGTAGCGCCACCTCAGTTGCATCTAAGTGCAGCTTTTGCATTAGTAATTTGTCTTTGTATTAGTAATTTGTAATTAATTTGCTGCTTGTTGCTTCTCGATAAGTTGTTTGCTTTTTAAATTAAGAATACTTAAAAGATTCTTTCTTAAACTTCTCATTACACAATCCTAAGCCCTTCTGTTGAACATTATCATAAATTTAAAAATATTCCTCTCCAAAAGGATTTACCCTGGGAATATTTAACCTTTAACTCGGAAGTGAATGTCATTGGTTGAAATTGCTGCTTTGGCTTCTGTTAAGTATGAGAGCTTGAGAACAGTAATGGACCAACTTTGCAGAGTTGCTCATGGCTGCTGGTTTCTCGGCAGGCAGGCATTAATGCCTCATTCGGGAGTTACGGCTCTTTGTATCTTTTGCTTTTGTTTCGTTGGCCACCATGCTCCTTTCTAAGTTACAAGCTACTCCCTGGATAGGAGAGAGCCTTCTCTGTGTCTTTCATACCCTTCTTTGAAATTCACCTAGAAGCATGCACTTCAGCTTGAGAGGAGGAAGCAGGTAGCAAGCACCCCTGCGCCTTCCCCAGAGCCTCTGGGCCCTGACTGGTGTTGTCATCACAGCACCTCCTCCTGGCTCCTGGCCCCTCTCTTTACCCAAGTGTTGGGGCTGCGTTGTGTCTCCTGTGCTTGCCTTGCCACCTCTCACCCCAGTAACTCTGGAGAGATCAGGACAGCCACCAAATGATGGCATTCTCCCAGAGGTTGGAGTCTGGAATGACCCTTCCTGTTTATCGCGCAGAACTTTCTGCTACATCACCAAGTCATGTTTTCCTTGTCTCTGCCACAGGCTAGAGGGGTAAACAGGTATCAGCTGGTTGGCAGCTCAACTCAGTGGGTTTGACAGTGGCTGCAAGAGCATGGCTGGGGACAGCTCAGTGGGGGAGTCTGCTGTTTATTCCCTATGCCTGCTTAGTTTTACTAGGAACCCTTTGCTTTGTACTTTTTGAAAATTTGGGTGGAAGGAGGAAGAAAAACTGAGGGGAGGTGAGGTCCACACACCTGAGTCAACATGAGACCAGGCCTCACCTCAAAGTCTGAGGAGATTACAGCGGTTCACGTGGCTGTTGTGAGTCTGTCTCTTGCTCCCTGCTTTTGTGTAGTAGAAACAGTATCACTTTTTTGTTTTTTTAAACTGGGTCCAAGTGATCCCTTCTAAACAGTGACCTGGGCCTTGCCACGCTCCAGCCTTGGAGCTCCAGCACCTCAGCCCCACCTTGCCAAGACTCACGTCTAAGTCTGTCTTTCTCTCTGTGAGATGTCACCACACAGCATGTTTTAAAGACCATGTTTTTAAAATTTGTGATTATTTTTTAATTCATGTAAGAATTAAAGCAGCATGTCCAAATCAAGATAATGTCTTAAAACTTTACATAGAATAGGCCCAGCACAGATTTTGTTGTGTAATAGTGAAACTCCAGTGAATTGGAGATTTTTAAAAGAAGTTTTATCAATTTACTCTTATCATTTACTTACCAATTTACTTTATCATTGCTCTTAACCATTTTTATATTTATGTAAGATATTTAGGTGATATGAAAACTATTATGACTTATAAGTAAGTGGATTTAAAATCTCTCCAAATCTGTACTATTTTCTAAGCTGTGAGAGAGGAAGACCAACATGTTCGCCTCGTCCCTCCTGGTGATAGAGCAGCTGATCTCTCTAGTCCTCAGTCCCCAGAAATAAATGCAGTGGAATCAGATTTATTTATACATTGAGCAGCCTTGGAACTACAGGTCTCATATTGCGGACTCCCCTCCAGGGTAGAAAAATACTTCATTTTCATTCTTGGTCTTACTGGAGGGGTGTTAAATAGGTAAGCTTCTGTAAGAAGAAATTTGGAAGTTTGGTACAGATCTGGGTAGTTTTTTATTGTACACTGAAAGAGCTCCTGTAAAGTCTAGTTTTTTTAGTATATGTGCTGCTGAAGCGAGCACATAAAATCTATATTTATTCAGTCTGTATCAGAGGAGTCTTCTCAAGATTACAGAATTTTTTCAGAGAAATTTGATTTTAAATTATAATGCGTTCATACTAGAAGCCCTGCTTTAGCTAATAAACAAATCAGTGTTTAGAAGTAACATACATATCCAAGAACAGATTGGGAAGAGTTCTCAGTCTCTTTGCAGATGGAAAACTAAAAACCAGAGAAGGGTCACTAACTGGATCATCCTCACGGGGGATCCAGCATCTCTGGATCCCAAGTCTTGTCTTCTGTACTACTGCAGGTTGGTGGAAGCTCACCTCTGTTTATGCTTTGGCTCAAAGGGGCACAGTCAGAGATTTTGGAAGCACTGATTCCGTTACATTCTGTTTGTGCTATCAATCGTTGAATAACATGTCCTCATCTCTTTCCCTTTAAATAGCAAATGTTTTAGTTTCAGCTTCTCTCTTACTTGATTTCCAAGCTAAATGTGACTAAACTTTACTAGCCAAATCATTTATTTTGATTGAGATATTCATGGAATTTTAAAACAGAGATTGTAGCAAAGATTCTATACTGCTTCCTAATTCATATGATCAATATGAATCTATTAAATGAGCTGAAGGGTAGGGAGGTTCTCTTATAAGCCAGAGAGTTAAAATATTAAGATAAAAGGCAGTCGACATAATATATCATTTTATATTGCTTCACACTGTCATTTTGTACATAAAATAGATTTCAGAGGTTGTGGTGTTTTTTAATAATGGTTTAGACCAATGATGGCGAATCTTTCAGAGCTCCCAGTGATACAAACAGCCTGCTGTGGCACGTGTGCCGTGGGTTCGCCACCACTGGTTTAGACTGTCACAAGATGGTAAGGCATTGTTTTCACATGTTAAAAAAGCTGCAGAAACACTGGTTTGGTATACAAAAGCATCTGCTATCTATATCACCATCTCCCTATGCCCTTTAAAAACAAACAACAAAAGAAATAATACTATTCAAACAAACCACTTTTACAGAATTTCTTTCCCTCCTTTATGAATGAATGAGCTCACTATGCAAAGTTACTTGCTGTAGTGTACTTTTTTTTTTTTGAGACAGGGTCTCACTCTGCAGTGCAGACTGGCCTCGAATTCAAAGCAGTCTTCCTTTTTCAGCCTCCCGAGTGCTGGAATTACAGGTGTGCACCACCACACTTGGCTTATCCTAGAGTACGTCTTCACAGTAGTACAGCTTCAGCTGTGTTACAGCTTTGCCATGGGCCTTCCAGATAGTAAGAGAACAGCTTTAGGTCTTTCCTTTCTTTAACTTTTCTACAAAGGAAAAGTTAAACTCCACACGGCCATACATTCCTTATGATAGAAATACCTGGGAGATGATACTGACTGTAACACCTTTTTACTTACTTCATTTGTTATGGGTTATATATGCTTTTTAATGTTATTTTTCTTACATTGTCAGCTTGTATTCTTTTTTTAGTAATACTGCTTTAAGTTAATAGCATACAGTATAGTGATTAATTTGACAAAAGTGTGTCATTAAAATTTCATTCACTCATGGTGATTAAAATATAACTGTTCTAATAAAAATAGTGTCTGTTACTTAACACAAAGGAACATATAGACAAGGAAAAGGCTTTTTTAAAATTTAGTACATGCAGCAGGGGGCACCAGATGAAGGCAAAAATGAATTCTTAAATTTTAAATCAGCTATAGTCTGTATCCTGTTCATATATTAGTAATGTGGTAGCTGATTGTTTACCCTTAGTTTTCTTGATTATTTTGACTTCGGTTCTAAAAACTATTAAAGAGATTGATAACTATTCTTGATCATTAATCCAGATGACACATCTTAAATCTAACCAGTTCAGTAATTATACAAATATTTCTTTAAACATTTACTACTTTTAAAGTTTTAGTAAGAAGTACAAAAACCACATTTAATAATTTGTTTAGAACAAGGCATTAATGCTGTGTTTTTAGTATCTTTTGTACAAAATAGTCTTCATTGATGAACAAAGGAAAACTCCAGTATTTGAAATGATTTGGAAGCTTGGCTCTGTAATGTTGATGTGTGAACCAAGTATTTTTAAATCTGGAATCCTGTTCTTAAAGCTAATAAGTGGTTATGTAGAATTTGTTTCTGAAAAGCTTGCAGTTAATGTTGGTGGGCTGATGAAGTAGTTTTTTCTCTTATTTCCCTCCTCTGTGCTATCCAGTCCAGTATCAGATGGAGATGATGCGAAGCCTGCGTCACGTAAACATCGACCATCTCCATGTGGGCTGGTACCAGTCCACTTACTATGGCTCGTTCGTCACCCGGGCACTTCTTGATTCTCAGTTCAGTTACCAACATGCCATTGAAGAATCTGTCGTTCTCATTTACGGTTAGTAGGCGGTTCCTTTATTATTCTTTTCTTCCCTTAATATTATTACTGCTATTTTTGCTTTCTGTCCTTTGCCTCTAAAAGCAGCCTGGCAGGCCTTCTCAAGTAAATACCAACCCTGTTTCTGCAGCAGCCTCAGCAGCAGCTAAGTCTAGACAGGGTTTCCTTCTTTCTGTTTGTTTTTCTTGCTATCAGAGCTCTGATGTGTACATTTTGGAATGCTGGAGTAGCTGCTTCATTTTTATTCCTCCATCTCCCCTCCCTCATTGAAGGGGCTGGTGGAACTCGACCAGATGTCTAACAAACCTCGATTGCTGGAGTGTCTGGCTCCGTACGTGACTGACCAATCATAACACAGTGTGCCAAGTTTTTTTATACCTCTGACAGCAGCGTACAAAACCTGGACTGTTTCTTAGCACAAAGATTTTTTTCTTTTCGGCCTGTTTAATGGTGTTTCCTCAAGCTCTCCAGACCAGATGTTCTGCGCTGTATCAGAACTGTAGGCAATTTAACAGCTTTATGGCCTCCCCCTCCCCAAACACTCACGGTTTGCCATATCTGGCAGACTTGCATATAGTTTCCAGCTGAGAAGTAAATGTAACGTCCTGAGTATCTGTCAGAAAAAATACTAATGAATACGATCAATCTTATGAGCTGCCCCAAAATTGTTTCAGTATGTTAACAATTGGATTACAGTAAAGAACAAGTTGTTAAAGTGTACTTATATTGGCTGGAAACATTGCATCATCAGACCTTGATGAATTTTCCACTTGTTTCAATCTATTTTGGTTTTCATTTTATCACCTATTGCTAAAAGTTTCACTGTGTTAAGTTTCAGGCAACATGAATGTTAACACAGGTTTTAGGCGAATATTGGCATGCCAGGGCCGTTATCATGCGGCAAGCGCTAAGCTCCCTCACTCGTGGAGTGTGTAAGCAGTTGGTTTGAAAATCTGTTTCTTTAAAACTGAAAAGACACTTTTGTGATAACACTTTGACTTAGTGGTTTTGTTTTTACAATGTGCTTTAATTAAGAACTGTGAACAGTGATTATTAGGGTAGATAAATTTGTTTTCAAGGCTATTTATTTTGAATTTGTTGACTGAACTATACCAGTGCACACGGCAATTTCTCATGTTTAATATTCATCAGTATTTCTCTCTTAATTATATAGGATTTATAAAACATATATTTCATTCACAGCAGGATAACTGGTTCTAGCTACGGAATGGACTGAAAAATATCTTAACTATATTTTGAATCTTCTGTTTTTAGTTTAGGGAGGAAGTTATTCTAAGTAGATCCCCACATCTTTGCTTACTGTTGGCTATAGATGGTTTGACTCTGTTTCAGATTGTGTTCTGATTATTTATTTTGATAGTTTTACAAAGATGCAAGATTGTGTAATAAGTAACCGAATGTGCCTAGAACCAGTGTTACTCCAACACTGGCAGTGACAAAATTTTTTGTAATTTCTTTCTCTTCTTACTTGAGATCCCATAAAAACTGCGCAAGGGTCTCTCTCGCTAAAGGCATACAGACTGACTCCTAAACTGATGGAAGTTTGTAAAGAGAAGGATTTCTCCCCTGAAGCGTAAGTGTTTGGGGGCCCGTGACGGGTATGGTAAAGTTCTGAGTATTTTCCTTTTAAGACTTCAGTTTACCATGTTTATTGAATCCTGGTTGTGCTATATAATGCTTTTGCCATGTGGACTATAGCAGTTTTCTGTATGCCAAGTGTCACTTGAGTTCTCCTTTTCCGTGTTTAAATTATTCTTTATAGAACATCACATCTGTTCTCACCCAAGGTGAATTCGGTTAGAGAGGGAGTTAATTCCCTACTGTCTGTGAAGAAATAAATGATAGGATAAAGGGAGAATTAAAGAATGGAAGAGGCTGGTGGATTGCGAGCTCCTGTCAGGCTGCTTGGGGGCTGCAGGTCTTGTGAGGGAAAGACATACATCTAAAGTGTACAAGATGTGATTTCGTACAAATTTCATGAGTGACAGGTACACAGAAAACCAACTGATGGGGCTGTTTTGTGATCCTACTTAACGGCATTGGAATATTTACATTTTAAAAACTAAGTATGTTATTCTGTCTTCTGTTCATTGTAGAAATTTTTATTATGAAGTCAGGGTTAGTGGCTTTGATTTTGTGTGGGACAGTTCGTCTCTGGTTTTCCATTTGACTCCAGAAAAAATTAAAGTACATAGTTTTGTTTTTTTTTTTTCCCCTCTTTTTTTTGGTGCTGGGGATCGAATTCAGGGCCTGTACTTGCGAGGCAGGCACTGTAACCACTGAGCTAAATCCCCAGCCCCTTAAAGTACATAGTTTTTAAAAAGAAAAGCTAACTCATGAACAGTTTCTGGATAGGGAATTACCACTGAATTATGAGAAGCTGTGTTCTGCACTGTTGTATGTGGAGTCTGCTGTGCCTGTTCTAATTATTAATTTTTTCTTTCTTTTTTTTTAGTTCAGCACACTTTAAAAGTGAAGTTTCCAAGAAATGTATTTTTCTTTCCTAGCTTTTAATTTTAAATGTTTTAGATATAGATTATGTAGCATAACTGTGACCTTTACATTTTAATGTCAATGAAATTTTAAGGTACCTGATAGTAAAGAATGGTTCTTTTGCTAAAAATTTATTTTCTGACCTAGAGTTCACATTCATATCATTTTCAAAGTTGATACTTAAATTACTTGCTGAATGTTTTATTCTCTAAAACTCTAGTTTCTCTCTCTGTTTTTTTTTTTTAAAGAATACTAATGAAGCAGAGATCCCAGAGAGGGCCTGTGATTAGGTAAAATGGATGAAATAGTCAAATTGAACACTTGACCACCAGACTAAAGTATTTTTAACATGCTTCACAGATTGAAAAAGGCAAATATCACCTTTGAGCACATGTTTGAAGAAGTGCCGATTATAATTAAAAATTCACATCTGATCAATGTGCTTATGTGGGAGCTTGAGAAGAAGTCAGCGGTAGCAGATAAACATGAACTGCTCAGCCTTGCTAGCAGGTAAGTTGCCCTGCCTAATAAAAGTACCTTCTGATCGCTTCTTGCAGAAGATTACTGTACATAGACTTTTCTTATGAAACAAAAAAAAGAAATCACCTAAGAACATTTTGAGATTTCTAAGATGTATGTAACAACATGTTACATTTGTCCAGCCCCGGGAAACCAGGCCTAGGAAAACCAGACTGATAAAGTGAAACAGACACATTGTTTGAGTACTGGTTGGGCCTCTTATTACTGCCTTTCTTGCTGTATCACACACTTTGACATGGTAAGTTCTTGTGGAAGAGGCTTTTAAAATTTGGTTCTGCTTTATTTATGTACACCGTCCCGCGAGGCTTATGGTGTTGTGCCTGGATATTTAACGGTGCTCAGGAGAACAGAAATGCTTCTTTCCTTTACTCATTGGAGTCGCCCATTTTCAGGTGCAGACTCTCAATAGTAAGCTTCAGTTATTTCAGGGTTCAACTAATGTTAGAATTTTGACACTGGCTTTTGCCATCTTAGACAATAGGGGCATCATTTCCTCCAGTGTGACTGCTTTAGCCATCCAGTTGGACTATTATAGTGCTAAAATGCTGACTGAACTGTTCTAAAACATTGTTTTCTTTATGAAATAATTGTTCATCTTCCCTCTGTCCCTTACTCTTTTTCTTAACCCGCTGTGCCAGTATGTGACGCCAGGCTGGAGCCTGGGCCTTGGTGGGCAAGCAGTGCAACACTGAGCCACACCCCCAGCCTGGTCTCTTCCTCGTGGCAGGAGTGTGGACAGAGCCACACCTGTAGCTCCTTTAAATGCCCTTCAAGCTTTTCATTAATGTTTTCCACAATGAGGAGCACCCTTTTAATAGAGAACGGTGAGAGTGGGTTGTCACTCAGTATGTTTGTTGACTGCAAGAAACAAGGTATATTCTCTTAAGTTACTGGTTGGAGCTAGAAGTTTGAATATTTATCACATTTCTGGTTATTCTAGAAACTTACAGCAATGGAACATACAGACATGTACTTCCCCTGTGTGGGACAAGGGAGATGAACCCGAAGGGCACGGCCCACTGTTTCCTCCATGCTCTGGTGTGGGACGGCCGTGTGGGGTGCCGCCTTCCATCGCATAAATCATCACAGAAGCCACGAGGCAGCCTTGATGGGGCAGTGAGGGGAAGCTGAATGGCAACAGAGTGCTAAATGACACAGCCAGGTGGCACCAAAGAGTGTACTGTTTGACTGCAAAAACACGTGCATAGTAGTTCTTAAATCTGTCTCTTTTCGAAGGTTAGATTTTGCTTTACTACTTTCACAAACACACTCCACAAACCTGTATTTAAAGCATTGAGCTAAGAACCTTTTCAGCATGCAAGGTTACAATTTGATATATTAAGTATATAGTTATATAATAATTTTAAATTTACTACATAAAAGCTTTTGCTTACATAATTCATGTCTTTACCTTTTCCCAGGCTTCTTTTATTGACATACAGAACAAATAGAGTCCTTATAGAGCTTTGACTTTACAGACAAGCTGGACTCTAATGTCTGTTTGTCCAGAACAACCTTTATAATGGCCAAGAAAGAGTTACCAGCTTGCCATGGCAGCTAAGATCTAGAAAAATATTTTTGATACGGTTTTATCTTGTGTATTTTCATGTGCAATAAGAAGAGAGACTCTTTGCTTTCCCTGTGAAATGATTTCAAGGGTAAATTGGTCTTTCTTTTGAGAGGAAAAAAAATAATCAACTTTGAAACAGTGCTTATACTCACAGACTATTATCTGGAGCCAAATTGATAATGCTGTTTCAAAAATCTGATGTCTTAAAAAGCTTTTGTGCATCTCAATTTTTAATTTTAACATTAGTAACATGATGATAGTAATCGGGCCGGTTGCAATAAATGTTTTTTTAAGTATAAAACCTCATCAGGAATCATTCTTATGTGGTACTTTAAACATTTGCTGATCCTCTTTCATGACCACATGTAGGCACCAGTTCTTTGATTTACCTGATAAGTTTATTCTGTGCTATGAATAATGCATATTGTATTTGCTTTCATTTTTAAAAAAATCTTTAATTTCTTTCTCAATTTTATTAGATGGAAGCTCTAATAATGACTGCTCCTGACAGTCTTTATTAACTGAAAAAAACGTGTAACACAGCCTTCAGTTTTTCACACATGAAAAACAATTTGATTTTTACTTCTTTTTTTAAAAAGACAAACTAGGAGCGAGCATCTTAAAGCATGATGCGATGGTATAGCCAAGGCAGACTCAGCATCCTGTGTCTTGATTCACATCCATTTAAATTATCTGTTTGCAGTTCTTTGTTTCCTTGGCAATAAAAAGAAAGCCCATGTTGTAGTAAGTCCCTGTGTCAGTATTGTGGTTGCGCCAGCATTTTGTGATAATGGACCTGACTTTCCGGGAATGTTACCTGAGAAGTAGTTATGTGTTGTGAATTCCTGGTGCCCTTCTAGGCTTATATTGTGCAAATATTTTTAGTGTTTCTGATTGGTTGGTTTCTAAAGAGCATTATTTTAATGTAAATGTTATAAAATTTTTTAAGTCCACACATATTTGTGCTTGTGGCAGTGTTCTTTCACAGCACTTGCAGCACATAATATTAATACTTTAAACGAGTTGTAGAAAGGAGGGGTTCTGTTTCAGTAGCACTTTTCTCATTGCTAAAATTGGTATGGCCAGTTTTCGAAATTTAAGGTTTGGCGACACATCATAGATTTTTCTCCGTATCTGCCAGCACCTCTCCTTTCTGTTTTCTGCAGTGCCCACTTCTCCCTGTCACCTCCTAGCCACAGATTTGGTGGTGAGCTTTCCCTTTACCTGATTTCCTTTTGTACTTAATGGCATAAATGGCTTTTTTTTTTTTTTAACAATTAATCATGTGGTTAATGGCATTTCTATACTTAATATAGCTCTTTGGGCCTCAGTTCTTTCATCGGGGACAATGAAAGATCTGTCCCCTGAGGCCAGCCCGACTCTGTCCTTACTTCTGGAGAGACTGTTACTCAGTTGAGCTATTCCTCCTTCCTCGGACATTTTCAGTTCCTCTCTATCTAGCTTTTTCTTAGTTATCTTTATTAACTTGTTTTCCCCCTTAATTTTTTTAAATGCTCTACTCTTCAGACAATTCAAAGAATAATACAGTGAACACGCACCCCTTAAGTCTTTTACTTAGATTTGACGATTGTATATCTTGTCACACCCCCCCATTCATATACATAAACATTTACCTTTTCACTCTGAACCATATGAAAGTAAGTGGCAAACATGACTTTCAACTCCTGCATGCTTAGTTTGCATCTCCTGAAAATAAGACCATTTAAACAAGTCTCCCCCATCTTGAGAAAACAAATTTAGGAAATGAATACATTTGAACTCATGCAATTATTTTCTGATTTCTTTCACCTTCTGGCTACATTTTCTCCTGTTTTAAAGTTGAACTTACTGATAGAAGTTACCGTCATTGTGACATGTCCTCACTTCCCACTTAGCACACTTAGAGCTCTCACCCGAGTCACAAGAGATGTCCCTCTAATTGTATCGCTGGCTGAGGAGGTTCATCAGCATTTCATGCTGTCGCCAGCCCCTTCTTTCTGGAAGGCTTGCTTTCTTGTGGTCCATGAAACTACAGCTTTTATGGTTTGTTTATTCCTTATTTTCCACAGTGAACCATCTTTTGCTCATCTCTGAGTGACACTATCTCTCTTCCCCCGTGTACATTCCTGGGGAGATTTCTTTGACTTTTGCTACCTTAGGCCTCATTTTTTCCCCTCACTACTTTTACAGTCTCATAACTTCCTGCTTGCAACCTTTTCTTTCAAAATTGTAATGATCTTTCTAAGTGCAAATTGGATGCTCGTTTTACTCCTTTATCTAAAATTTTTTGCTGTTTCCCATTGTCCTTAGAGTACAATCCAGGCCTCTTGGTCTTCAGAGATTGAATCTCTGCTTCTTGTCCTGCTTGGGCTTTCAGCGCTGGTACTGTCTTTTCCCTGGAATAGTTTTTGTGTGGCTGGCTCCTGATCTTTGGCTCTGAGCCTGTCATCTGAAGAGACAGTCCAGGATGCTAGAGCCTTGTCACCACTCCTCTCCCATGTTGCTCTCTCAGTCGGTCACAAGCGCAGCGAGGGTGGGGAGCGTGTGTCTCATTGATGGTATGCATGTGTAGTAGTCGTCCGTACTTTACAGCAGTAGAAGATGGTTACAGGAGAGATCACTGAGTGTGATGGTCATTGCATCTGTCATTAGCATCACTTTATAAAAAGATTTTAGTGACTGAGCTATAATAGAAATTTCTGTAGAAAAAAATGTATGGAAGTCTGTACTGCTACAATTCTAGGAAATGCAGGAGGAGAGGCACCTCTTCATCTACCTCTGCAGGGAAAATACTAGTGGTGCTCACGTGGCTCCTGCTGGTTGTAGAAATGGTGTGCCGGAAGTCCGAGACGGTCTGTAGGGCTCTTTCTGCCGCTTTCCTGTGGATCGGGCTGGGGGAGGGCTGTTAAGGAAAAGCACAAGAATACTGAACTTAAGTTAAACTTGATTTAAAAAAAAAAAGTCCATTGTAGATGTTTCACTAAGTTTCTTAACAGTTACTATGTAATGTACCTGTGCTTTCATAGTAAGAAACTAAACTCTTTGATATGTGAAGTTGAATAACAAGCTGACTCAGATTTTTCCTCTGCCTTTACCTGTAGCTCTCATTCCTTTAGCAAAGGCAGATCCTGTTAGTGTATGAGAAGTGTTTAGAGCAATGGCAAAGCGATAGCTTACAGTGTGACATGTCAGTCTGTTGACTTTGCATTTCAGCAATCATTTGGGGAAGAACCTGCAATTGCTGATGGACAGAGTGGATGAAATGAGCCAAGACATAGTCAAATATAACACGTACATGAGGAATACTAGCAAACAGCAGCAGCAGAAGCATCAGGTTGGTATGGTGGGGAGATTCAATGCACATTTATTTCTAGGTATGATGCTTTAAGAGTCGTCTTCACAGTGGCCTAAATTATCTTCGTAAAATGTTGACTGTTAACTAATACTCTATATCATATTTTAAAAGATTATTCTTTATAAAGTATGTTCCTATTATTTATACCTTGTACTTAAAAATACCTGACTTACGAGGACCGGTATATTAAGCTCGGAGTATAATGTCAAGGTTATGCAAATAAGAGATCATTATTGAGAGAATCAGAGGCAAAGAGATTCCAGAGCGTTACAGCTCATTTCTTTACTAACTGTAATTGGTTTGAGTGGCTCACTGCAGCATAGTTAGCAATCTTCAGTTCATTTAAAAAAACTGAGCAATTGTGATTAAGAGCAAGCACTTTTGATAAGAAATAATAGACCAACTCCTGTGAAACAGATAGTATAATACAGACAAAAACACTGGAATTACCTGAATATTCTCATATGTACATATATTACTGGTATGGTCGTTTAGCCTTTTCTTTAGCAGCGTTGTCTGAGGGCCACATGGTTTTCACAGTTCCTAGAATACTATTTTTGTACTATATTGCTCTAAAACGTTCTTAGTATTTGATTCATACATAAGTTGATTCTAGACTATTTGTCTGTGAAAGTGGTATTTGCATATGAATACTGTTTACTAAAATGTACTTTGAACATAGATTCTAAGCAAACTAAGATTTTGAGAATATTATATTTTAAAGATTTTTTATTATTAGACTTCATGTGTATAGTGAATTTAAAATTCTGTTTTTGCCATACTTGAATTAAATCTATACAATACCTTTTTAAACTGAACATATGGTAGTTACAGATCTCTGATAAACTTGTGGAGAGGGGACACCCCAACTTGATTTCCTTCTCCAGCTGGCTTTTCCTGTAGGTAAAGGATTCACTCAGGGCATCAACCTGAGTATATGACACATAGGAGGAGCCAGTCGATTATGGAAACTAGTTTTACTATGGATGCTTTCTAAAGAGTCTTAATGTATTAACATTTTGCATTTGACATTATTCATACTTACTAGCATCATTTATACCCTTTTTAGGTTTGTCTTTTACCTTCATACCTGATAAGGAGTAAAGAAATCTGTGCAAAGCAAGTCACTCTCCTTCATTAAGAAAAACTGTCATTGCCCTTAGTTTTCATAGGAATCCAAGGACTTAATTTTTATTAGCCCACTTTGGTTTCTCATTACTTGACCTTTTAGAAGGCTGTGTACAGGGTATTATTTCTGCTGCTGTTGTGAGCCATCTATAGGTATTACCTTTTCGTTGTAATTGACATATATGGTTTTATAGTCAACCTGTGTCTTTTTATGTATCCCCACCTTCTCTTCAGCAAATCATATGAATCCAGAGTTTGAAAATACTTGAAGCATTGTCTCAGCTAGTTTTCATCCTTAGCCACAGGTTGCTAAGGCACAGCTGACTATTAAGGATGGTAACAGTAGTGAACACAGTGATAATAACATCATTGCTGTAAGTTTATTTTAGATCGATAGGAATGAAGTTGAAAGAATGACCCAGTAGAGTAGCTCATTACTTAGTTGTTGGAATTAGGATGACTCATTTACTCCTTTATCTGAGTGCTGAAGTTACTCCTTTCACCCACTGATCATGAGCCTCTCAAAGCCTCCTCTTACTTCCAGAATCAGTTTTGTTTTCTGAGTTGTTAGTTATAGACTCTTGGGGCACAGGGTGACACTAGAGTTTATGGAAAAGGAATTTTCTCCTACTTGTTACTGTATTAGCTTCTTAGAAGCAAGTTACCAAATACTCAGATTTATAAAACTAAGATTGGAATGCAGAGCAGCAAGGTTTTGCTGATTGTGTTTTCTCCGTGGACAGAAAAATTATCAACTCGTTTTCACTTTGAATTTTAGTATCAGCAGCGTCGCCAGCAGGAAAATATGCAGCGCCAGAGCCGAGGAGAACCCCCTCTCCCTGAGGAGGACCTGTCCAAGCTCTTCAAGCCACACCAGGCCCCTGCCAGGATGGACTCGCTGCTCATTGCAGGTATTGCTCACCATTGCAAGATGCAGCTGGTTTTCTCTGCTCTTCAGCAGGCCGAAGGCAATGAGAAACTGACAGACAGAAGAGTAGGCCAGGAAAGTGAGTGTTTAAAGTGGTTGGAAGATGAACGTGAGTCTAGCAGTTCTAGCTCCTGAAATTATCTGCTAGGTCTTAGTTCTTTCAGTGTTTCACTGGGTATGTTCCTAAACATTTCTGACTCGGCATTGTTTTATTGAGTCATCTTTCATGGAGAGAAGAAAAGTTGTTTATAGTGTGATAATGCAAAAGATCCTGTAGTTCAAGCCCTTTTTCACCTTCTCTAGCATTGTGCACTGGGTACTCGAAATTTCTAATGTGAAGAAAATATCGTTCTTTGACTTAAACTATGACAACATGAATGTAATTCTGGATGAACTTTCTTTGAAGACATTTAGCATTTGTTATCACCTATCCTGTAGAAGTTTGTTTCAATGTATCACATCCCTGCTCTTTTGTGGCCTGTTTCTTAAGAAATATTGTTAAGTGTTCTTTGGTTCCATCAGCTAGTTGTCTGTGAGATATTTATTGGAGTGAAAAATCTCTCTCAAAAGCTGAATTTTTCACAATTTCTCAATTCTCTTGATACAGTTTTTGAGTGGGTGAGAAATCCAGTTTCCTTCAAACTTTCTAGTATACATAGAAGTCAGGCTTGGGAAACCAAGGTGCAGTTCTTTCCTTAGAGCACAGTTCAGACCAAAGTGTAGAGCATATACTTTCAAGGGCTGTGCAGCTGTTTGCAGCAATGAGAGGATTCGTTCTAAGGCATGAAGAGCAGTGATGCAGCCCCTCTTTGAAAGGGCTCTGCTCTTGGTTGCTTGTGGCTTGGGAGACAGCCCTGTAACGTTGCCAGAGCTGAGTGAAGACTGCTGTACCTGTTTCTGCCTGGGCCAGGTGCGTCAGGCTGGTCTACAATTCTGTGATTTGGTCTAGTCTCTTGCCTGCCTGCTGAGCCGGTGCTATTTCTCGATTGTCTCCATAGACCGTTGTTCTGATCTACAGTCAGGACCTTTTGATTAGGAGCTGCTATGTCCTTATGGTTGATAACCTTTGAAAAAGTGGTAGTTTTTCTTCATTCTCCATATCATTAAGAATGGAAGATAGCTTCTTTTCAAAAGAAATTATATTCTTGATTGTGCCCTATGGAAAAGTAGAATCTATTCTTAGAAATTTTCGATTCAAAAGAAAATAGTGGTGATTTGTGTATTTTGATATTCTTGTTTGACTAGAGTTGTGGGTCGTTTCACCATTTATGGAACATCATAATTCTCTCTTCATTTCGAACACACAGGCCAGATTAACACTTACTGCCAGAACATCAAGGAGTTCACTGCCCAGAACTTAGGCAAGCTCTTCATGGCTCAGGCTCTTCAAGAGTACAACAGCTAAGACGGGACATTTCCGGAAGAGGAGTCAGCGTGACCTGCTGAGGTCACACCAGGGCTGCGCCACAAGAAATACCTTTATGCCATTGCTATTTTGGGCTGTAACATATTCCTAGCCAATAATAAAACAAAATCATGACTGCGTGTTCCGTTTTACATGTATCTTATGTAGTTTATCTTAGTGTTGTTTATACTTGTTGATTTCCAAACGTGAAACAAGGCTGGGCTGTGCTCAGACCTACAGGCTTTACTGCTTTGCGCCCCCTTGGGCACCACATTTTAGCCACGTGGACCGGTGCTGCTGCTCCTGTCTCCTTCTTTGCTGTGAACTTTTATTACACTTGATTGCTCCAAATGCTCCCCTGGAAGCCCAGGTTTCAGGCACCACCCCAGGGACCCCTTGTCGCCAGCCAGCCAGGACTCAGTTGGGGTGCCTCCCAGAGTGCCACCCCTTCTGTGATCTCCAGACACCGTCGGGTACCAGGGTTTTAAAAACTTTCAACAAAGGACTGTATTTTATATAAAAATGAAATTCATTTTATATATATATATATATATATATTTTAAATATATAAAATATATATAATATATATAATATATATATATTTAGTATTTCATATTTATCTTTCCATACTCTGAAACACAATTCAGCTTACACTGTTAGGAGTAAGAAGAAATTGGGAGAATAATAATACATTGGAAAAAATAATATCTTAACAATTTTAAATTTGAAGGATTATTGAGGATCCTCTGTTTCTGTAACGCCCATATCAGTGACATGTACCAGCTGGTAGAAGAATCATCTATGAACTCCATAGGGTGATCACCCCAAGAGACTATCAAAAAAAGGAATGATAAACAGTCTAGCGAGTCAAGAAACCCGTGCTTTCAACATTGTTTTGAAGACACCACTGAGGCTTTGGGATCAGTCAACTGGATTGGAACAAGTAACTTAACCCCCATCCTCACAAGATAAGAAATGAGAACAAGTATTTTATTAGAGAGTGGTTCTGAGTGTTAAAGAAGTTCTCTGGGGATTGGGATAAAGCCTACAGAAAGGACAGTAGTTGTATATACAGATACTCATGTGTTCATGATAAGGGATATAGACCGTCTGTCCAGGGTGTGCAGTGGCTGGATTTTGCTTTTAAACACTGACAGCTTTGAACATTCTAGATTCCAAGTACTTGCTCACATAGTAATTGTTTGCCTAGGATAAATTCCTAGAATGGGTTTATTGGTCAAAGAACATGTAAATTTTAAGGCTTTTTACCTGTATTGTCAAACTGTCTTCAAGAAAGGTTCTACTGGGGCTGGGAATGTAGCTTAGAAGTAGAGCACATGCCTAGCAGGCAGGAGGCCTGCTCCCCAGGAGTTTGATCCCCAGCACTGAAGAAGAATAAAAAGGAAAGAAAAATTCTTTATTTGAGTCATATATTGGTGTGACTATTAGACAGAAGGGATATGTTGATAAATGAAACCAGTCATGGTCCCTGCACCTGTGGACCCTCTACCCTACTGGTTTATTTCCCTGCATTCTGGTTGCCTGGACTCGGAATTTTATTGTGGAGTTCAACAAAGCACTCCGGAATAGCAAAAGCAAAATAAAAGGAAAGAGAATCAGTTCGAACACAACCTTAATTACTGTTTTTCTTGTGATGTAAGATTAACTTAACAGAATTGATTTTTTTTAAGGTGTGATTCTTTTTATAATACCTTATGATTGCTTAGATCCCTGTAACTTGGTAACATGTGAGTGTATACTTAATGGATGGTTTTAGTATTTTTTGATTTAGGAATTATCGTTGTGGGAAAAACTGTTAAGGAAAACATGTCAATGAAAATTAAATTGCCACAGTATGTAGTGCTAGGGAGTAGCTTCTGTTCAGCATTCAATTTGAGTGTTACATTCTGACATTTCTCAGGAACAAATGCATGTAGTTCATCTATAAATATTTGCAGTTTCTTCAGGTTAAAATGCAGAAAGACTCATGAACTGAGTGCTGGGTCTAATAATCATTCACTTACCTAAGAACAAAAAGACAGGGAAGCCAGCATGTTAATCTAACGGAAAACCGAACGTGAAGGACTTAGAAAGTAAAACCTATTTGACACTAATCATTTATAATGCTTTATAAAGGGCTAGAAAACAGCATCATTCTTAATTTAAAATGAAGATACCTGAGAAAAACATCTTTTCCAGCCTGCTCACAGTACTCTGCCTTGTAATGTATTTTTCCTTTGTCAGTGGTGAAGGCACGCTCCCCAGCAGAGCACTGTCTGCGGAGAGGAAGTGATAGCACTGGAGGACCTGCCCTCATCGAGGGCGGATCCCTTGATGGGTTCAGAATCCGATGGGCTATTGGGAACCCAGGAGGCGGGACAGAGCGAAAGGGAATGGGCCTTGCAGGTGTGCACTTGGGAGCCCTGCCCTCTTCCTCTGTTCCTGGCTGCCACGAATCTTTCTCTGTGTTGTTTTCTGCATCACCACAAGACTAAAAGCAGTGGAGGTGGCCAACCATGAACCAAACTCTCTGAAACTGGGCCAAAATAAACTTTTCATCTTTTCATGTTCTCAGATACTGTATCACAGGAATGGAAAACTGACTAAAACTGGGTGAGTTACAATGGTACATTTGATGTTATGATTTTTGAATCTGTGTGAAATGACCAAATCAGCCAACCTACCCACCACCTCAGACATCTGACATCTTCCATGATGGGAGCCTTATAGATCTACCCTCCAAATGGGAAATGACCTTACTCAACTAGTAGACAAAGTTCACCCACATTGTGTAACCTCTCATCCTCTTATCTAACTGAGGCTCTCGTATCCTTTGATTATCATCTCCCTGTTTTCCTCACTCTCCAGCCTTTGGTGACTTACAAGTTTACTCACTGCCTCTCTGATTTCAGTGATTTTAGATTACAAATAGAACTGAGAATGTGTGATATTTGTCTTTCTGCATTTTGCTTATTTCACTTAGTGTAATGCCCTCCAGTTTCATCCATGTTGTTGGAAATGACAAGATTCTTTTTAAAGGCTAAAGAGTGTTAAATTTTGTATCTCTGCCACATTTTTTCTGTCTACCCATCCACCAGTGGACACTTAGTTGGTTTTACAACTTGCTGTTGGGATAATGCTACGGTGAACATGGGTGTGGAGACGTCTCCTTAACATACTGATTTCAGATCTTTCCAAAACACTCAGAAGTGGAATTGCTGGATCCTTTATTTTTTTTACTAGCAATGTAAGCCAGAAGAATTTTATCTCATTTTTAGAAGCTAGGAAAGATTGAGATGTGTTTATCTAATGTTAATTAATAGACCTCACAGCACCTAAATATTTAAATTTTCATGCTTTTACAATGTCACCACATTGTTCACACTATGGTTTTATAGCATCCTTTAGAAAACTTGTGTCAGCTTCATTTTCAAACCATGCTAGTATTGAACTCTGGTGTTTATGGATATTAGATCACTGCAAAAGAATTTTTATTTTTAAATTTTAGTTGTAAATCCTATTTTTATATTAAACTTTTCTCAACTAAGTTATGTAATATACCATTTGTCAGAGCCCCCCCCCCCCTTACTGGGCATCATTTTTTTGTGATAGTTCTATACTTTTCGTCATTTTCATTTAACCAGGTGTCCTACTGTTTGTCATGTTACACAGACAACAGGGGAGATTCTGTTCCTCAGCTTGTTAATACCAGCAAACACCCCAAGAGATGAAGTCCTGCTGCCTTGGAGAGCGCGTCAGACCATCCCAGCAGTCCTCAGAGAAGGGCTGTAGGAAGGAGTGGTAGCGGTTTGTAGACAGACAAAGGGCTGGCTGGAGATCCAGCTCTGTTCCTACTGTAAAGGAGAGGAGATGCCCTGCACAGGAAGTATCTCGGAGTGTCACAGTGTGGGAGTTGGAACCAGTTACTGGATGGTGACTCCTATATTGGCCTCTGAACTTCTGGATGGATAGGAGCAGGGTGATGTCCAAATCACTCAACTCGGAGTGAGGGGAGAGCAAAGCTACTGGGAAGTGAGTTTGTTGAAGCAGCTGCTGTGACCTAGTACCCATTGCCTTGAGCCCTTTTCACAGAAGTGGATGCTCCTAGTAACTCACCTGTTCGGCCCAGTTACTGGCAGAATCCAGGGTGGCCATGCTGAAGCCTCAGTGGTGATTTGAGGGGTGCAGGGGTGGTGTCCAAGAGCCAGCACTGTTGGCTTGGGAAGTTTGGGTCGTTGTGTAGGCATGAGTTCAAGCTAAGGGTTTCTTTCCCCAAGTGCCTGCACCCTCCACGTTCTTGGGTGCTGTTAAACCCTCACTCTGATTCCACGGGACCGATTGGTTAGAATCACAGCTGGATTTCATGGGATTAGATGTGGAAGTCAATTGCGTTTTCTTACAAGTTAGTCATCCTGCTTTCAATTTTTTCATTGAATTAGTGACCAACAGTCTGGCAAATATTGAATGTGGCTTCAGAGTCTTTACAGACATCAGTGTTCTCTGTAGCCATCTTAATTGAGGGGATAGCAGAGAAAGTGCCAAGTGCATGCTTACTCTAGAGTTTGCTGGAAGTCTTTTTTTAGTAGGTTTCAGATCCATGCTTGGCTTCTTTCCTTGTAGATTCCTCAACGTCCATTAAAAAAAAAAAATCCCATTCTCTGGTATCCTGTAAAGGAGGGATGATTTTTTTCCTTTTAATTCAAAGATCGAACAGAATCGAAAGATGCTACTACTTCTTCATCTGACATACAAAGTGGGCTGTTTCCAAATGACCTTAATGCAAGTTGATAGCAGGAGGAAAATAGTCTTATTGCTTTCTTCGTTTATGTCAGCCTCAGAACATAAACTCAGGTGTTGCTTTTATTTCCTTTAATAATATTTTTGCCCTGACCCTTCTGCAGGGCACAGCCTTTTCTGGCGTCTTCCATCTTTTGTGGACATGGAGGCAGAGGATTTGTTTAACTTTGGGCAGTGTTTGCCATCTCTGGTGTAAAAGATCCTCGCCTTTTCTTGGGCTCTAGTCTCTCTTGCCAGTGTCTTACTTTGTATTGGGAGCGGGTCTTATTTTGTCAAATCCCTTGGGTAGTATTTCCCTACCTTTGTTTATTTTGTCATTTGGCTTTTACTTGTTTAACTCATTTCTAATTTCAGTCTGCCTGTGATTCTTTGCTTTTGATTTTTTTGCCCTTCTTCACTTTGAGGTTTTAAAATTGCATTTCAACTTTTGAAGTAGTCACAACGATTTTAATTTGTTCCCTGATCTAATCATGCATCTCTGAATGTCATAATTCTCCAATCAGGCAGGCAAGTGTCCCCATAACCTCATGTAGATCACGATGGTGAGGGTCTATTTTTCTCCTTGATGCGTGCAGCTACCATTATTGCTAATGAAAGGTCTTCATGTGCATTAAGGGGAAACTAGACCTCTAATGAGATACAGAGAGGAATTGCAGCTGATGATTTCCACTTCTGGCCCACTGTACTATAACAGAAATGCACTCTTAGGAGGCAATGGGCCAAGGAAATACAAAATGCATGTGCTGCCTACATAAAATATTTCCTCCGATCTTAATGGACGAGAGGTTTTGTTTGGGCTTTGTAGTCTGGTATTCTGTAGATGCTGAAGGGGAGGCCTTTTATGGGGACGGAAGACTCAGGTACTTGGAAAAGAAAGGGAGCAGACAAATTACATTGTATTTGAAACAACTTTTAAGAGTAGCCTCCTTCATTAGTACATTATTTTACAGGTCACACAGTACCTGCCCATACGTTTTCTCATTTGGGATGAGAAAGGAATACAAATGTATTAGGAAGCCAGGCACTTGGTACTGGGAATACTAAGGGGGTGAGGCACAGACTGTGATTAATTGAAGTTTACTTACCCTTGGTAGCAGCCCCAGGACGAGTTCACTTGGCCTTGCACCCTGGCCCTTGCAAGTACATGGCTCAGCTTCCGTTCTTGCTGCAACGTTAGGAAAATCATTCTCGTTTCAATATATTGTCCCTTCTGTGGGGGCCACATTCTCCCGTCCTGCCCCAGTTTCTGGGAACTATTTCACCCTTAAGTCATCCCAACCTCCAAGTTCACAGGGACTTGGTAGTGAGCTCCCCAGGCACCTGCATATGCTGGGAGCAGGGAGACCCTTTCTAATAAACAAGAATTGAGATTAACGGACTCCAGTGTCTGTCCGGGTTCATTTCTTGCATAAGGTGATCTGAGCTTCTGTTGACAATTTTATAATTCAGAGCTGAGTAGCAGAGAGAAGTGCTGAGGGGAAGAAACAGGAATAAGAACGAAAGATGCTTTCTGGGCTCCTAACACTTGGTTTTCTGTTTTCTGTCCCTTTCTAGAACCTGTTCAGACGCATGCCTTTGGATCTCACAAAAATGCTTTTGGGTTTTCTTAATAACACTGCCTCTTTTTCTTCGGCAACTTTGAGTTGGTTTCTGTTGCATTTAACCTCAAACATTCAACTACTGTGTGCGCCTAGTCCTCAACAAACAGGAGAATGTGCAGCCTTGGGAAGCAGAAGGTGAGTGAAAGTGATTTTGCAAATCTGTTAATAGTATTTTCCAGCAGGCGACCTGGCCCTATCTCTGCCACCACTAACATCCTACTCACAGATGTGGAAAACAGCCGAGAGACATCCTTCACCCCTCCTTTGTGTTAACGCCACCTCAATGTCTCCAGGAGAGAGATGTCCTTACATGACTGAGCTTTTCTGTTTGTGAGAGGTTCTCTGATGCTCCCAGAAGTTGAGATGTGTCACATTTGGAACACACACTGCACACTCAGGAACAAGAAGGTTAGGAGCTAATTAAAAACAACTTGTGTCTCACCATCGCATTGACTGTTGCAGCTGGGAAGTGGATGGAAGAGGTGAGCTTTGGCGGCTTTGCTGGAGATTGGCGGTGTAAACAGGTGGCAGGGTGTTCTAAATTTGGTTTGAGATGAAAACATTTCAAGCAAGCACAATTAAGCTACATTCTTTTGACAGTGAAGTATTTCTTTAGAGATGCAGATGTCAGTTTTGTTAAAGTATAAATCAGCAATGGAAAAAGAATACTTGAGGGTGTGTATGTGTTTAAGAGCTGCTTCTAACAAAATTTCAAAAACACTTTGGAAAACGAAGTCACCTTTGCCTCTCCCCTCTAAACTCAGGTTGTTAAATGTGGTGTCCAGTTCCCTCCCACCCAGAGAAGGGAAACGGGTGTAATCTGTTAGGAACAAAGACATTTGCATTTGAGATGTTCCTGTCATTCTCTTCATGCTTGTGTGAACTCACAAATGTACACAGATTCAGAAATCATCTGGGTAGGAGAGGGAGAGAGAGAAGGTGTTGATGGTGGGTTCTGATGGAGTCCTGACGTGACCAATGGCAGATGACAGTCTCCATCTTGTAACAGCGGACTACCAAGGTGGGGGCTTCATTCAGAAATGATGGGCTGGTGTTGCAATTCTGAATATACTTGCTGTTTGTAGTAAGTCCTGGCTCCCGACTGAAAGAAAGCAAACTCAGACAAAAGATGATCTTTCCCTGAAGCTGCTGCTTACATTACCTTCGGGGGAAAGCCCCTGGCCATCTGCCCCACCAAACAATTGGAACAGCATTTTTCCAGTTGTTTAAAGAGAATGGAGCATTGCTAACCTGGTCAGCCCGGTGCTTCTGACCCTCTCATCACTGAATGGCAGGTGGGGGTTAGCTTTGTGAAGGGGGCATCACTGGGGGATGAAAGTGGAATTACAAACTTACACTTTTGTTTTTTTTTTTTTTTTTTTTTGGTCCTGGGGATCGAATTCAGGGCCTCACACCTGCTACACAAGTGCTGCACCACTTGAGCTAAATCCCCAGCCCCAAACTTACACTTTCAACGTATTGATCATTGCAGGTTTTGCTCTGGTTTGTACAGCCGTGAGAGCACTTTCTGTTGTTCATTCAGCAAACGCATGCTAGACACAGCTCACCTTTGGGGATGAAAGGGTTGTCTGTCTGGACCTCAAGGGGCCTTGCTGAGAGGACTGGTTCCCGCGGTGTGGCCCCTGGCTTAGCTGCACTTGTAGACTTAGAAATTCCAGTTCTCAGACCTCAGCCCAGACTTGGGGGTCAGAAGCGTCGAAGGTGGAGCCTAACCAACCTGTTTGCACCGGCGCCTCAGGTCTTTCTGCTGTTCTGGAATCGGCTAGATCATCGGGGGAGTTTTTAGGAAAACCAAATCTGAAATAAGACCATAAATCCTGGAAGCCTTTTTTTTTTTTTAATTGCCAAATAATATCTGGGAAGACTTAATGCAATAAATCATTGAAGAGTAACCTGCTGTCTAGAGGTGAAGAGAATAGTTATGTCAGGGCTGGGCAGAGGAGGAAGGCAGAAAGTCAGAAGGGTCCACTGATCTGCAGAGCCTTGTGCCGCAGCCTGAGACGGAAGCAGGTGTGTAGATCTGACTGCTGATTGCAGTGGTCACTCCCTAGCATGGCAGGATACCAGCCAGGCCAGAGAGGATAGTAGGTGTGATCACAGCCCTGCACTATGAAAAACCTCAGTGTCTGTAGTTCTGTTTTGAGATCTGTTGACTCACAGCAGTGGGAGAGAAAGTTGTGACGATCTACTTTCTCTGCGCGCCCTCAACCCCCCAAGTTAGGATCAGGGAGTCAGATAAAAAATGAAAACAAAAGGTTGGAATATGTAGTTTTTATTTCCTTTAGCAAAAATGTAATTTCTAAACACAAGCCATATTTCATGATGAAAAGCACGTTAATGTTGGCAAACAGTAATCACAGTGTTCTCTGCCATGGTGTTTAATCAGAATCATGTGCAGTTTTGTTTGATTTGAGATAGCCACCCCGCAGATTACCTGTTGAGTCCTTTGAGAGATATGTGTATCTGAGCACCATCAACAGAACATTACACCAGAGTGTGCAAGGTATTGAACACCTGGTGAAGGGGTTTCTTCATGAGCACCTTTGTAAAACTGTAGTGAAAGGTGCATTTTTAGCAAACTGTAGTCTCTGCATTTGGACCTATTCAGAGTGGAGAATACTGGGACGCTCAGGAAACAGCAAATCTACATACCTTAAGGCCATGAGCCTTTGGGAATAGAGCCTTCATCTTTCCTTCTGCCAATATCCATCCCTTTCTTTGCCATTTCAGCTTTTCTCTCTCTCTTTTGCTGTGCTTTCTGAAATAGTTTTTTTTAAAGCATATAGAAATTTAGATTTAATTTGTTACAGCTTGCATTTAAAATTCTGGAAAAATGAGAAGTAATTGGAAGATAACAGTAGCAGCTGCCTAGCCAGTTGTTTCAAAATATGGCAATAAAATATTAAACTTGGGACTTGCTATTTTTGTGCGCAGATGTCTGTCATTGGTTATGATAGATTTCCAGCCTCCCTATCAAGTTAGTATTTTCGGAGGGGGCAGGGTAGGACGTTTATGACAAATTGAGGACTTATTCCTAAAGAAAAACGTATAATAAGTGGGGCTCAGACTGTAAACCTCATGTAGACAAGCAATTATTCTCTCTTTTAAAAAGTAAGAAGAAGGGAAAAAAAAAAAAGCTGAATAACACGTTGCTGCTTAATTGACCTGGGTAGACAACACTGTCAGATTTTGTGTACTACTGTAAAATTTGGTACAAGCTGGTAACTGATCCAGAGCATAAATCCAAAGAACTTGTGCTTAGAGTGAGCAGTTTTGATGGAAGATGCAGTTTATTTGCATCACAAATGGATGACATGGGTAGTTAAAATGTATGAAGTAAACACCCAAAGCCACCAAGGATGGAGCTCCATTACTCCAGTAAATGGAATTAGCCCACAGTGATAGCATGGACTAGTCCATTTATTTCAGTGAAAATGGAGTTTCATTTGCTGGTGGAGCAAGGTACAGGATGTCTCAAATTGGGCATGCCCGGAGCATGGTGCATGTGTCCGGGGAGGCGGGAGAAGCTGCAGCCGGGAGAAGGCGAATGCGAATGCGGCGTCTGTGAAATGTAGCCGGCTGTTTGATGGTGATGGAGGCAGTACAGACCGAAATCTGTTCCAAGGAGTACTATTTGTACAGAATATACATGGGTGCTGCTGGCAGGGTGGGGGGTGCTCTTCTAGTCAAGTAAATTTTGGGAAAGGTTTGCTTAAATAGTATCAGACCATGGTCTTTGAAATTAGCTTAACTTTTAATGCACAAAGGGAATTGTCAAGTTTTAAGCTGCAGTATATCCAGTAGCTGCCCTGTGCGCACAGCAAGTGCGCTTTACCTTACTGACTGTGTGCTTAGGGGGTCACCTCTTCCTGCTTTCTCCTTTGCTCCATTTCTTTACATGGTGATAATAACTAACATTTGCTAGGTTTATATAAAATTGCCAGTATTCAATCTACAAAAAAAAAGAAAAAAAATTTCCCATGGTTCAGGCCAATTCTATTATCACATTATATATGCATGTAATGCAGATCTCGTAAGGTGGCCAGGAGAATTAAGTAGACGACATGGGTGAAGCTGTGGACTCCTAGCAAGAGTCCATGCAGGGGCAGTTGATTGTGTAGGCTTTGTGACCGAAGTGATGCCCCTGCAGAGCCCAGGACATAGACAGCATGCAGGGGAGAAGGGAGCTGCAGAGCAGGGGTCAAGGTAGTCACTGTCCGGGCTTTGTGGGTCGCAGGCCCTCTGTAGAACAACTCAGCTCTACTCTAGTAATGAGAAGACCGCCGTAACTATATGCGAATGGGTTAGTTCCAATAAAACTGTTTACAGCATCAGAAGTTGGGCTGGATTTAGTCCCTGGGCTGTGGTTTTCTGGCCCCAACGGTAGACAAAAGGAAGCAGTGAGTTGTAAAGGCAGAAGATTGGGCTGGGTGTTTGGAGACCTAGGTCTTGGTTACCTGTCTTCCAGGCACTGTGTCAAGTTGATTTCGTTGAGGCTACCAGGTTACTTAGTGTTTTCTGCCCTAACAGAGTCTTAAACCAGTACACAGAGATCCAATGAAGGGAGTTTGAAATCCTGTGCTGACTTTATAGAGAGCTGTAGTATTTTCCTAGGATGATTATTCGTTCAAGTTCTTTTTTAGCATGAAGTAGTCCAGTGTGGACTTTGGGGATGAGGTGGTGAATAAGACAGATTTGCCCTTGTCTGGGTGCAGCGCGCATTCCTCCGGGGATATTTCTTTTTGGAGAACTGATACATGATGTAATGAAACGTGGCACACTGATCCCTCTGCTTTTCACAGAAACCCTTGGTCTGAGCAGCGTGGAGCACAGTGAAGCTGAGTCCTTTACACATAACCTGGAGCGGAGAAGAGGTCAGTTTCCACAGTGCAGGCTGAGATGGGCTGGGGCCGCAGCCTAGCCTGTGTGTGAGCTTCCGCTGCAGTCCAGTGTGTCAGAATACCCTCTTCTGTTTATACAGCAGATTCCACGCCAACCGCAGATGTTTCCGGCACCTGGTCAATTTATCCGGGAAAGTCCCATGCTCATTAAGACTCCCAAGTCCCACAGCTGAGTTTTATGGTTGGGGAAACTGAGGTACTGGAATGATTTTGGGATTGGCTGCATGCTGAATGCAGGAGTTGGGCCAACACCACTGGTGGGCCCTGGGCACGGGACCAAGGTTGCCCTCCCTGGGACCAGTTTCCCCTCAGGGCTGGCTGAGACTGCACAGACCCACGACTCCAATTAAGCTTCAGAAGGATTCGAGGGACCAGAGGGCCTGTGGGGAGGGGACCACGCTGACAAAGCAGAGGCTCAAATCGGGAAACCAGATGTTGCTTCTGGGCCAAAGCATTTGGCAGCCCCTGAGCCAAGGCTGAAGGGGATGGAGCTGTCAGCCAGGCAGGGTGTGGAACAGGATCCCTCTTCTTGCACGGGCTGGTGTTTTCTGTCCCTCGAGGGACCTGTGGTAAGGCTACCTCTCTGTAGAGCAGGGTCCTGTCTAGATGGCTGGAGTCATTTGTCACAGGCGTCCCAGCTTGTCACCGGAGAGGGCACGTCACAGTCTCTAAATGTGGAGTGGGTGGGAGGGTCAGAAACAGTTTAAATGAGCTTATTTAATATCATGGCATGATTTTGTAGTTTGGAATCCAACAACAACAACAAAAAACAGCAGCAGCAAAGAGCTTGTTGGTTTTGTCATTTGCCCCATCGTGGGATTGACCAAAAATGAAGCTGCACTGGGAAACTAGGCAAGTTTAATGCTCATCAAATGACGTGTGGGATGTGCTGGCACACGTCTGTCATCTCAGCACTCGGGAGGCTGAGGCAGGAGGATCACTGCGGGTTCGAGGCCAGCCTGGGCAACGTACCAAGACCCTGTCTCAAAAAAACAAAGACATAAAGGCTCTGAAGAAGGGGACACCAGGTGGCTTCTGTAGGACGTGTCGTTGGGCATGGTTTCCAGAGGCTGAGTCACTTGCCGTGGTTCGCTACTTCCTCTCGTGGCCTTCACCGTGTCTGCAGGCATCTGTCCATTTTGCTCATATTCACGAGTGTCCTCCCGGTGTTCAGGGTCCCCACTGAAGGCCGCTTGTGTGAAGGAGGGTGGGAAGGAGCTGCGGGCGAGGACTTGGAGACTGCAGCCCGCTCTGAGGGCCTCTGGGCTGTGTGAAGAGGGAGCCCTGTGACCAGTGGCTGGGGACACTGGGCAGTGATGGATTAAGGGCCCCGCGGGTGGGCCCAGCTGGGTGCCAGCTCTCCCTGCAGCAGGACACCAAGCAGCACTGTTTATTTGTTTGAGACAAAACACATGTAGTCCAGGCTGGCCTTGAACTCACGGTGATTCTCCTGGCTCAGCCTACCTAGTGCTGGGTTACAGGCATATGCCACTGTGCCTGGCTGAAGGCAGCACAGTTTTGAGGCCTCCGTGCTGTCTTCCTGGACTGTCAGTCTGGAAGGGGAGCCAGGTGTTAAACAATCTGTCAGCCCCAGGGCTGTGCAGTGGTGGTCAGGGCCGCAAGGGAGAAGCCCAGGGGACTGTGTCAGGGTGTCACAGCGGGTCCACACCCCTGAAGAGGGATGCCCTGGGCAGGAGGCCAGGTGCAGAGTGAGGGCAGAGCACAGGCCAGGGAGGATGTGAGGCTGGCCAGGGATGCGCTGGAGGGAAGAGACCAGGAGAGACCGAAGAGGGAGAGTACTCGCGCAGAGCTGATGTCCGCAGATCGCCATAGACATTCTGAGGGCTTAACAGAGGTTACTTCTCACTGTTCTTTCCCTTGGGATTCAATGTGGGTTCTTCCCAAAAGACAAAAGAACCCTCTGAGCCTTGCCCAGCAAATACTGTAAGGAAATCCAACAGAGACCTTATACGTAAAATATCACAGAAATCAGAACCGATCTGCTGCTTCCTAGAGGGCGCTGGGACCTGCTGGCCCCATGGATGGTCGTTTTCTTCATCAAGCCGTCGACCTCCCAGCACTCTGCTTGCTCCATGTGACTGGTCAGAGAGACAAGGCTGACCCTCGGCACACAGCCACCAGCAGGCGTTTGCCATGGCGCTCACATGACCCCCTCCAGGGAACTCACCAATCCTGTTTCCAGTTTGCATTTCTGAGGGCCTCTCAGAGTCCAAGAAGGTCCAGTTCTCCTCACTGTATTAAAAAAAGAAGACAGTAAAGAAGATCAAGATGTGATGTGTCTGTGTACCAATTCCCTATGGCGAATATATTTATTATGTATTATACACATACACTAACAATCCTCCAAACTTTTAACAAAAAAGGAAACAAGTTTTTAGAAAGTAAGTATCTTAACAATAAAAAAAAATTTAAAAAGACGAAATGTCTAAACAGGTTATAAAATCCATCCTGTGAATGAATCTGAAGAACCCAATGCGTCATCATCATGTCTAGAAATGACCCAGAATCTCTCAGTAGCAGGCTGCCTCCTGGCTGCGGGTCCCAGGGGGTCTCAGTGTGCGAGTGGAGGCAGGCAAAGCATTACCATGCGCCAGCAGCATTGCGGAGTCGGGGTTAGTGTTGAGTGAGAGAGGCCGGGAGAGAATGGGTCATCTCGGTTTTTCTCTCTCTCTCTGAGACATGGTCTTAGTCCAAGCTGGCCTTGAACTCACTATGTAGCCCAGGCTGGCCTCAAACTTACGGCGATCCTCCTGCCTCAGCCTCTGAATGCTGGGATTACAGGTGTGTACCACCACGCTAGGCTTCCATACCTTCTCTTAAACAAGAAGAAACCTTAGCTACTTTGTAAAATGGGCCCGGGTCCTTCAAGCCTTCTTTCTTTCACCTACCCATTCCAGCTGCAGCCCGTGGCCAGGAGAATCAGGGATGCCCACCACCAGGGCGTCTCGGTGACTCCTGGGCTCCTGGGACAGGAGACCCCAGTTTGAGCTCTGCCATTGGCTCTATTGCCACTGTGGGGGACTGTTCTCTTTTCTTCAGCTGTAAATATATCAGCAATGTGTTTAAATCTCAGCCACCCTCTCTGGGAGGAGAATTGCATCTCTAATATAATGCAAAGGCGATCAGTTCTGCATGATGAAGTGTTCAATTCTGTTTACCTGTCTGTGCACCTGAAGAATGACTCTGATTAGATGAGATTTTGTCCCAGGCTGCATCTGCACAGAGTGTTTTACCTGCTTTTCTCGTGAGAGGACCCCTCCCTCCCATGCATCCTCCAAGTCCTTACCAAGTCTGTGGCCTTAAGGTGCAGCCCTGGGGCCTGCTGAGAGTGGTTGGCAGAGAAGTACTAGCAAGAATATTAAATGGGGGGGAGGAAGAGGAGGAGAAGGAGGAGGAGAATGAGAATAAAGGAAGAGGAGGAAGAGAAAAATGAAAAAGAAAAGGAAGAAGGAAAAGGGGGAAAAGCAAGCCAACTAAAAGAAAGACAGAGAAGTTTTGCTGAAGAATGACCAAGACAAAGCAGGCTTTCTCTCGCTGAGTGTGACTGACCAGCAAGGAGATCTGTCCCTTGAATGGCAGCCACCGGTGGCGCTCACCATGGCGTCCATGGGCCACCCTTCCGTGGAGCGCATTCTTCTGTAGTCGATGCGCTGACTGGGGTGTTTCCTGGTGTTGCAAAGGGAAGAATGGGTGGAGTTTTCATCGCATTCCCTGCTGTATAAATCCTGGCGTGGACAGTTTTGGACCCACGATGCCCAGACATGGAGAGGGCGGAGGAGAAAGAGAAGAGGAGGATGAAGAGAAGGAGGAGAAGGCGGAGAAGACGGGGAAGGGAGGAGAGGAGGAGGAAGAGGGGAGAGTTCTTTGGTGTCTTCCTCCTCTAAGCACACCATGCTGTTGGATTTTGCGTCATTTGCCCTTTCTTACCTCCTCAAAAGCCCTGTGTCTAAATACAATCCCGTGGGGGTCAGGGCCTGTCTCCGTGGGGCACACCCGTGGCTGTCCTGGGGACCTGGGAAGTGCAGCCCCAGGGCCAGCGCCTCTGCAGGCAGGACGGAGCGAGGGTCAGGCTGTGCGGGTGAGGACATAGGCTCAGAAGTGCGTTCTATCAGGAAGAGGCTGGCGGGTGGACGCTGCTCTGGCCACCACAGTGAGCAGCACAGGCTGGCCCCGGGTCTCCTGCCATCTCTGAGACTGAACAGCCCTTCTTGTCTAGCTCATGTCCGCACTTTCATGGATGCCTCCTCACCCCTTTTTCTCTCTACCACCCCTTTGCCTGGCCAAGTTCTCGTTTTCAGTGCCATCTCTCCGTGGGCTGCAGGCTTTCATTATTTAACAGATGCGTATGGAGCACCTACTAAGTGCCAGGCACTGTTCTAGGCTCTGCAATTAGTGCCCAGTTCCCTCCTTTATGGAATTTATATTCTAGGGGCGGAGGGGAGACTATAAATGATAAAAGAGCAAATGCATAGTATTTTTTTGATGGGAATAAATAAAATGAAGAAAATAAAACAGGGTAAGGAAGAGAGGATGTATCAGAGATGTGCCCACTTTATGGTAGACTGGCCTCAATTAGGGCTGTTTTGTCAGGATTAAGGGCGGGAGTTGTGAGGGTCACTTCCTTATGAATAATGACCCCCCCCCCCAAGTATTCCCACTTACTAATCTTCAGAATGCATGAATATCGCAGATGGGATTAAAGTTGAGACAGAGATTACCCTGGATTTCCCTGGTGGGCCCGACGTCATACCAGGGTCCTTCGATATTAGCAGACGAGAAGGTCAGGGACAGTAGCAGGGGCTGGGGCCACACAAAGGAGAATAGGTGGCCTCCCGTGGCTGGAAGAGGCAGGAGGAGGATTCTCCTCTGAAGCTTCTGGAAGATGAGTGCAACTGTGCCAGCACCTTGGCTTCTCTTTCTTTCTGTGATTTTTCGCAGGGGGGTGCATGCTGGGGATTGGACTCAGGGCCTTGCGCTTGCTAGGCAGACACTCCACCACAGAGCTAAATGCCCAAACCGGTTTTATTTCTTAAAAATTTTTATAAATACGTGTTTGCGGTACGCACTGAGTATATTCATTGTGCGGCTTTGTCCGTGTACGTTCATGTTTTGATCCATTTTTTCTTCCCTTGATTGTAGCTTTCACATCTCTGGAACTGTGAGGGAATGTGTGCTTTTCAAAGCCTGAGGCTATAGCCGTTTCTTACAGAAGCAGCAAGATATTCATACAGAGGTACCTGGGGAAAGACTGGTCTAGACACGGGAAAAGCAGGTACAAATGTCCTGTGGTAGGAAGGTGCTGGTGTGTTGGTTCCACTTACTGATCATTTTTAGAATTAAGTACTTGTTAACGATGTGTTGGAGGACAGGCATTTCTCATGACTCCCCAATTCCAGCATCCCGAGCTTAACTCACAGGTGACCCTGCTTCTTTGTGTTCGACCCCTTTGACTGTAAAGTGGAGGGAGAGGACCTAGAATTTCTCACTGCCTTTTTCCTGATTGCAGGTAGGGCGTAAGCACTTCAAAGAAATTCTGTGTTCTAAGCATTGAAAACTTCAAGGAGTTTCCCTCAGGGCGATAAGCCAGGGGCCGCAGAGGCCTGCGTGCATTTGTCTGGCGTGGGGACCAGGCAAAGAAAGTGCTGGCCGGGGCACAGACTGACATTGTCGGGCTTGGGAGGTCAGGCGCGCTCCCGGGGTCCCTGGGTCCCTGGCTCTGAAACTTCCCCCATCCTTAGGGTTCCCCCCCAGCCTTCGTGAGCCTGGCTGCCATGGTAACTGTGGAAGGTGTCGGAATCCTCCCACAGCGTGCAGTGTCTGTGTCCTGGGACGGCCTCTGGTTTCTGTCCGCTGGGCAGAGTCCCCACCAGCGTTGGGCAGAGAAGCCATGTGGGCCAGCTCACTGATGTCTGCTCACCAGGGCCTTTGTCACTCCACACCTCAAATACTTCGGAGCTCCCTGCAGTTAAGGACTAGTTTGAAACTCCAGCTGTGGTCAGCGTTTCACTGACTGGAGCACACTGGAGGAGAGAGGCAGGGGGGCTGCGGGGAGGGGTGTGGGGTCCAGGGGTCCTGAGGGGCGCACAGGACGGCTGGAGAACAGAGGAAGGCAGGGAAGGGTGGGGTGGCCTAGGGAGCCCAGGACCAGCCAGGACAGGGATTCCCCTCCATCCCGTGTGTCTGCCTTCAGTTCCCACACTCTGCTCGCTGGGGAGAGAGGGGGCTCAGGAGGGCTCAGTGTGGCAAAGTCCTGGCAGAGTGAGGTCAGGACACAGCCCCCGCTGTGCTGCCCAGAGGCACTTTGCCCACTGTCCTCTTTATTCCCAGGTTTAAAAGCGAAATAGCGTTGGGTGCGGTGGTGCACGTCTGACATCCCAGCACTGGCGGGGAGGCTGAGACAAGGGGGTCAGAAATTTGAGTCCCACCTGGGCAAACTAGCAAAACTCTGTCTCTCAATAAATAAATACATAATAAAAAGAGATAGAGTGAGGGATCTTTCAATCCTTAAACAAAAACAAAAACAAAACTAGATGAGCTTGCTGGGGAGTGCATGTGCCCTTTGAGTGTGACCAGGCTGTGCTGCAGTGATGAATGACCTCGGCACGGTGACCTACAGAGAAGCTTTACCTTGCTTTGCCAGTGCACTGAGGTTTATAGCTGAATGTGCTGCCTCCTCCTTATATTTTTCTTACATTTTTAGAATATGTTTTAAGCTGCATAAAGACTAAGAGAAATGATATCGTAATGAATCTGAGCTGTGTTAAACATCAAAAAATTTGTTTCAAAAAGTAGCTGCAAAGTGAGAATAAACTCTCGTTTTTTCATTTTCAGTATTATTGAGGTGTAGCTGACAAATAAAACTGTATATAGTTAAGATGGGCAACTTGATATTTTCATGTATTTATATGTTGTGAAATAATCACCACAGTGTGCCAGATTCATTACTTCACATAGTTACTCTTCTTTCCTTCCACCTTCCCTCCCTGCCTCCGTCCTGCCTCCCTTCCTTCCCCTTTCTTTCTGGTGAGACTGCTTACAATCTACCTTCTTGGCAGTTTCAGGTACACAGCACCCTGTCATTAATTGTATAGTCGCTCTGCTGTATGTTAGATCATCAGCACCTGTTCTCCTTGTGTGATTAAGCTTTGTCTCCTTGATGCCCTCTCCCCATTTTCCTCTCCCCAAACCCCTGACAACCGCCGCTCTAGCCACTGCTTTTCCAAGTTTGACCACTTTAACTTCTCTACATGAGTGGGATCAGGAAACAGTTGTTTTCTGGGTCTGGCTTATTTCACGGTGGTCTCTCACTGGGTCGAGTCCTTCTCACGGTGGAGGGCAGTAGTGCGGGCAGAGCCCATGTGTGCGGGAGCACTTTTACACTTCTGCACCAAGCAGGGCGTGTGGTGGATGCCTCTGATCCTAGCACTCAGAAGGCTGAGGCAGGAAGGTCACCATGAGTTCAAGGCCAGCTGAACTACGTAGTGAGACTCAGGCAGCAAAACAAAACCTTTCTGCTCCAAAGAGACAGTACCTGCTTCTTTCCATGAACCAAAGCAAGTCAAATGCTCTAGTCCAAAGTCAGTGGGGCGAGTGTTGCCTTGGGAGAGGAAGTGTTTGCGACCAAATGGTGCAACGTGTCACAGGCGGAGTAGTCACTGGAGTGGAGACAGCAGCTGTGAGCACAGGGCTGCCCGAAACAGGGTGCAGCAAGCCACAGGGCACCCAGAGGGCACCAGCACCCCAGCCCATCCCTGGCCACCTTTCTGCTCCGTCCCCCCACACCCGCGCTCCAGGGCTTATGCTGTATTCCTCACGGCCAGTTTCCTGCAGCAGGGAACGGGGTGCAGAGGGGCAGAGGGCGATCTGGAGAGGCACGCAGGCCAAGATGTGGTCGTCATCCGGTTCATGATAGGGATGGTAAAAATGTCAAAAACGTACCAGGAGTTATTTCTTAAAAACCGGCAACTCCTCATTCCTAAATGACCAAGGAAAAACTCCAGGCTGAGTGTTCCTAAAGATAAAATGGGGAAAAAATTAAGATGGCCATAAATCTTACATGAGATCACGCTATAAATCTAGGGGAAACCCTTTTGGGTGGCACAAGGCATAACCTTTAACAGCTAATAGTCTCGGAACTGTTTGTATCTGACCATTCCGGTCCCTAAGTGCTTTCCATTCCAGCATCGCCATTTATCTTGTGATATTTACTTTATTGTGGGAAGTTGCACTGTGTGTTTTTTTCTCGTTCTCAGTAAGTCTGTGATAAAATAAACTCACCAGAGTAAGACAAATGCCATCTTATTAACAAGCTTCACTTACAAGAGGATGGAGCGATGCCAGCCCAGTCAGAGGCATGAGAGTTCTGCATCCCATCAATCTGGAGGACACAGTCATTGCTGTGTGTGTTTTATGCATTGTTACGGCAAAGCTGATGTAAGACCTCTGAATTTTGAATGATTCTTCTGTTGTTGTTTTGAGACAGGGTCTTGCTCTATAGCACAACCATTGCAGGCCATGCTAGCCTCAAACTTAGGATCCTCCTGCCTCAGCCTCCCAAGTACTGGGATTATAGGCACACCTGGTTTGAATCCCAAAGGGGAAGCAAGGGTCTCGCCAATGATCTGCCTCTTTCCGGTAGCCTTTCTCCCTTTATATTCCTTCCCCATTCTTCCTTGGTGCCTTCGTGGTTGCCCAGAAACCTTAGACTCTAGGACCTGAGATTCCCCATCAGGCCTGCTTTCTGACAGCAAAGAGAATGCGTCTCCACCTCTGCCCAGAGAGGGTGAAGAATTCATCCGTTGCTCATTTGTGCCGTTGCTTCTGTTGAAGAATTCTCCACCTCTACCCAGACATTGTGACAGGAGGCAGTGAGACAGGAGTTAGGCTTCTACTAGGCAGCAAGGATGGCGGCCCCCGGAGGGAGTCTGCTGCGTCACCCCGCTCCAGGGACCTTACATACACATTGGCTAGGTGTGTGTGGCTGCCTGGGACCTCCCCAGAGCGTGACCAGGGAGTAGACACTGCACGAACACTACATAGATTGGACCCTAAAAATATGTAGTCTCCTGTACGGTAGAGATTATATTGATTACATAACAGCCTGAGTGCCCCTCGAAATCCCTTAAAGACTCCTAGTCAGAGAGCCCTCGTGGGTATCCTAATTAGGACCCCTCTCAGCTGGCAGGAAGTCTTCTTACCTTTGCATCTTTTACTTCCTTGTCTATATCTTTTATTTTCTTGCCTTTATATCTTTTAAATAAATGTGCTTGCACTCCAGGTCCTCTGTCTGTGGTTTCAGTCTTTGGTAGCATGGGGCACAACTCCAGTGTTCCTGGCACAGCATGAGCTCAGGTATGAGCCTAAGACATCTGTGGGACCCACCCTCGTGCTCTCTTGGCTTCTTCCCACAGCAGTGAGGAGCCCTCCTGCAGGCCCTGCTCCCATGCAGACCACTCAGGGCTGTGAGCACGGGCAGTCCACACCCCCCCAGCTTGGCTTGGGGTCTGCCGTGCAGGTCCCCCGACATGTGTGTGAGGGAAGAAGCCCAGACTCAAGCTCCACCCCCACTTTCCTTAGAAGCCCTGCTCTATGGGAGTGTTGGGGGTTGCTCTGCTTTTAAAAGAACAACATTTCATTTTTATTAGCTATTTGGTCCTTGACTTCCTTAGTCAAGAACAGTGGGCAAACTTGGGAGCAAGATTGGGGTGCCAAACTTCACCCCCAGTCGTAGTCTTTCTTTCTTCAGATTTAACATCACTCTGGTTCCATCCCTGCATAAATGGGATGGAGAAGACTTAGTGTTGAAAGAACCAGGTTCCAATCCTAGCCTTGCACCTCATTCAACTCTGAGGTGAAATTTGGATGAATCTTTTAGCATCTCTGAATATGTTTTCCATTATCGGATGAGATTTAGTAGCAGCTGACATAAACCACTCTCGTTAGTTTTTGTCAGAAAGGAAATGAGACTCTCAAAACCTTTGAGTGGCTGGAGGTGCAGGCTGGGCCTTCCACAGTGACTTCTGATCCCACACTGCAGAACTGGCCCTCTGCTGCAGCCAGGAAGCGGCAAACGAGGAGGTGGATGCAGTCAACAATGAATCCAGCAACATCCTGTCCCAGCTGCCATGCAGGGATGAGGAAAAGCCACGGCAGCCATGATGGTTTAGATCTAAAACATGCCCCAACGACTTCTGTGTTCAGAGGCAGGACTCTCCAGTGATTTGCCTCACAAGGGCTCTAGCTTTATCTGTGGAGTAATCCAGCAATAGATTCTTAATTTGGTGGGAGTATTGGGAAGTGAGAGGAACTTGGAGGTGGAGCCTGGTTGAAGGGTGTGGCTCCTGGGGCCGTAACCTGGGAACTATGTCTTGTCCCCAGCCTCATCCCTCTGGCTTTTCCCCCCTCTCTCCGCTCTGGCAGCCACGAGGTGAGTGGCTTTCTTCCACCGTGCCGTTCCGTCATGTGTCTGCCCTGACACAGGCCCACAGCAATGATGCCAACTGGCCAGAGACTGACACCTCTGAAACCATGAGCCCAAGTAACTATTTTCTCCTTTAAATTGTTTTTCCCAGGTATTTGGTCACAGTGATGAAAAGCAGTCATACCGCAGCCACTGCCTCCGGAACGGAACCTCTGCTTCCGGATCCACATCTGTAAACATGGGCCCTCCGCTGTCTCTTGTCCTAGCAGGCAGCGACTGATTCGAGGACTGCAGCCTCTTCCTGTGGAGAAACCCAAAGCCCCATGAAGACAGCTGTCAGCAGCAACATTAGAAGGACAAGAAGTGAGACCTTTATCTTCATTGTGCTTCCTGCATCTCCTTGTCTCTGTTAGTCTGTGTTTGGTGTATTTAATTTTAACTACAACAGACTATGGGAAATTCCAGATCTAGTTTTTCTGATCTTTGCTATTTGGGAAGGCATTTTAAGATAGCAGGTACATTAGGATATTGGTTTTTTTCTTTTTGTGGCCTGGAAGCCATAATTTAAAATATATTTTAATCAAAGTTTACAGTGTGTATATATTGCAAGTATATGCATGCACACATATACATAGATTCGCACAGTTTTACAGAACAATGTTAACTCTGCAATGTATTTTTCTGTTGCATCCCATTCCATGCATTGCGTTCTGTTCTATTTCATACTTTTAAAAAGCTGGTTGTGATGATTGGCTTTGAGACCTTGTAAGGAACTGCAATGTCAAATCCAACAAGCTCTACACTAGAGGAAGGGTGGTTGCTGGACCCCAGTAGACCAACCATCTCCACTGTCCAAGGCTCGCCCTGGCAGGGTTTTATACATAGTGGAATTGAGATTCTGTAAGATGGCACCATCCCGGGTCTTATTTCCGAAAGCACCTCCTTCACGCCCATCAATCGTTACGATCATTTAATATGACACAAGACTAGACATGTGTTAACTGGTCAGACTGTCACTTTTCTCAAGCTGTGTACAGGTTTTCACACAAATTGTCCTGTGAATTCCTTATTCCAATTCAGTGTTCCAAACCGAGAGTGATAGAAGTGGGAGCCCTTCTCCGAACCACCAGTCACTTAGAGGAACTGGCTGTCAGCACCCTAACGCCCAGGGCTCTTCTTCCTTGCTGCTAGGTGGTAGACTGGCCTGGACTTCATCTGGATCTCAGATATCTGTAGGTGGGAGACGTTTTAACTGTCTCTTGAGGGCCTGGACCTTCTAGGCTAACCAGAAAACTTGGGTGTACATCTACTAGTTCAGCTCCTGTGGTGTTTCCTACAAGGGATAAACTAGAGGCACCACTAACCTGGTTCTTAACTATAGAACTGAGAGGAGGAGGCGGTTCCCATTTCATACTGCTCTTTCTACATAGAACAGACTTTTCTTTATCTGCTGATTCGACGCATGTGTCAGTTAGCTTTCCCACTGCTGAGACGCAATACCTAACACCCACCTAGATCTTAACGGAGAGGGGCTTAATTTGTCTCCCAGTTTCAGGGGCTTCAGTCCATAGTCAACTGACTCAGAGGCAGTAACATCACGACAGAGCAAAGATGTTAGTTCATGGCTGCCAGGAAGCAGAGCGGGGGAACAGAGCCAGCAAGGAATGGGCCAGGGCCCAGAGGTAGAGCCCAAAGCCACGTCTCCATGACCCACACAGACACACCCAGAAGTGTGCCCCACCAATCCCCTAGGCCGCTCCCAAGCCAATCCAGTTGACACTTTATCCCCATATCTCATTAACCAAAATTTCCCTTCTGGTTAGTCATGGTTTCTAGATCTAATACTCGAGGTTAGTATCTCTAATCTCTCCTTTTCCATCTAGTAAACTCCTATACATCCCTCAAAGCAGCAATACAATTTTCACCTTTGTCGTAGAACTCTGATCTCCTGGTCAGAGATGATCCTCTGTGCTCCTGTATCCTGTATGATGCTGGTAGATCTGAATGCATCTGGTGATTTGTTCTGTCTGTGGCTCCTCCTAGAACAACTATTTTGAAGACAGACCTGTGTCATTTTCATTTTTGCACCTGCAATATTCAGTCCTCAAATAAATGCCACTTAAGTAATGCACAAGTACTTATCCTAACCGTCTTCTAGAGAAAGCATTTAAAAAATGTACTGGAATCAATAGGTAGTATCGTATGAGGCTGGAAGTGGCAGCATATATTATACAATGCAAGTCATGTCTGTATTTGTTCTTAGGGCAAATAGTGCCCATTTTTTATTACGAAACTATGGCCCCGTGGCTGCTGGCCAATGACCCATATTCCCCGTGTCCGACTCGTTCCCTTTCTTTCTTTTTCACAGGTGTGTTTTTCCCATTAGTGTCTATGGTGGAGATGGCTTGTTGCTTCCTAATATCCAGCTCCATTCTTTTGTGGTGAGAAGAACCCTGATTCCCAGGGGAACAGGTTGTCATGGACTGTGTTTTCCTGCTGTCTTGTGCCAAGGCAAAACTATGTGATTATGTTTTGGCCAGTGAGATAGAGGGCAGTGGAATTGTGGGTGAAAAATCTAGGAAATGTGCTTAAAGTGGGAGAGTGATCTCTTCTGGTCTTCATTTTATAACCAAAACACGGATGTGACAGCTGTAACTTTAGCAGTCATTTTGGATCATAAGATAGTGTAGTAAAAAGATGAATGGAAGTTGGGTCCCTAATGACTTCATGAAGTCGCCCTGCCAGCCCTACACTATCTGCCTGCACAGCTTCTTTTTGACTATGATTTAAGCCACAGGTAACTGAGTTTTCTCTCGGGTGGCCATACCTGAGCCCAGCTGATATAGCTAAGTTTCTGGAAGGAGACCTGACACAGAGTTGTGGGGACAGAGAAGAGGACCCCCTCATCTCTTTCTGGGTAGACACTGTAGATCTCAGGTGAGCGCCTAGCCTTGAAGCTCTAAGGAAGCAGCTTGGACTAGGGAGGATCCTTTCCACTCACTGGTTTCTCTGGGGGACGCAGGGTGAGGACACCCCAGCTCTGCTTGCTGGGACTGTGGGCTGCTGTTAGCTTTTTTTTGGCCAAGAGCAGCTAATGGAAAGGTGACTCCTTGCCTGAGACATGCTGGGCTGGAAGACACCATCTCCTGGGGTAAGGTAACCTGGAGTCGTAAATGGTAGTACAGGACCTAGAGAATCCAAGATGCTGATGTATAAGAGAACTTGGAGACACTCAATCCATGTGATTCATTTGGAATGTGAGGAAAAGTAGGTTGACAAAACTAGGAAGGAACAGAGCTGGACAATGGTCTGGGTCTTGTCTCTTCCAGTTTGATGTTCCTTCTTCAACATGGCACGTGATGCTGTCTGTTGTGGTGGTCTCGATTCCCAGAGAGGCAGATGCCAAGACAGGATTGAATGCACAGGATTTTCTTAGGGGAAATACTTGTATTAGAGAAGATAGGGAGGGAACCAGAACAGCTTGGGGCAGTCGACAGTTGACAGATCATGACCCAAGTCTGACAACATCAGTTGTCCATGAGAAGAATCTTGTGTCTTGCAGAAATAAGTTGGCTTTTGCATCTCTGCTAGTGGAGCATCTCTTTTAGTGGAAGTGTGGTCTCAACACAAGCTCAGCAGCGGATTTCAGAGCAGGTCCCTTGGCTAGTTAGAGGTATGGTTAGGTAGTTGCAAGATTTATTCTTCTCCTGTTGCCACACCTGGCATTGGCCCTCTGCCAAGCCTTTCATGTCCTATAATATAATTCATACTGTGTGCATCCAATTCAGTGTTTGCATAGATAAGTAGGCAGGTAGGAATATGTGAAGTTTCTAGTATGTGTTGGGACTGACATAGCAAAGTATTCCGTTTCTTAAACTTAACAGTAGATTTTGAGCCATGCAGTTGAAGAAGTTGAGGTCCCCGCTCCCTTTTGATGAGGAGTGGCCGAGCCACTGAACCGATAGACAGGGTCTTAAGTGTGAACCATGGGATCAAAGCAATGGCACTACCTTGTCTTTTTCACATTTGTATGGGGACAAATAAAGAAGGCTGCTGGTTAAGTTCACTGACATTTTCTAGAAAATTGTATTAAGTCAGATCTTAAGCAAATTGCAACTACAAACATGGCTAACTCTTGAGAACACTTCTTTCCTTGGTCAAACTTCAGTCACACTCCTGAACCTTCTAAGCCCATCAGTACACATCCGTGTGAAATCCAGTTTCAGCAAGAACCCTGGCCTGTAATGTCTGATCCATATGTTGTCAGGATCTTCACCCTCTACTGTACTTGGGGGAAGCCTGATCACTCTGCTCTGCCTTCAGCAAGAATCCTGTTGGAATGGCTTACCTGGACTCCCCTTGCCTTGGATGTCTCCTCTTAGTAATTTTCCAAGCCCTGACTCCTGGTTTGCTCATTGGCTATAAATCCCCGCCTGCCTCTGCTGTTTTTGGAGTTGAGCCCAATTTCCCTCACTGCAGAATCCCACTGCAGTGGTCCCTCTGTTTATCTCAGTGATCCTGAATAAAGTCAGCTTTGCCATGTGGACTCTGTCATTGAACAACTGTTTCTTGAACACTCTTCATCACTGGATCTTCATGTATTTTGGTGTTTATTCCTTGAGGCCAGCTGCAAGGCAGATGGGGCTGTAACTCTGACCCTCACTTGTGATCCTCAGAAGATTTAGAGCACCCGGTGGGACTGACAGCACCAAGCTTCCTAGGGCTCCCTGGGGCGCCTCCTCTTCCCAAAGACTGCTCGCCTTCCAGAGTGATGCCTAAGGTGAGTGTGTGTGCCCTGTGGAAGTGGAGTGTTTGTGCTTGGGCCTGGGCCAGATGGGAAGAAGCAAGTCTGCAGCAGCAGGTGCTACGCACCTCATCTCTGGTTTCTGGTTGTGCCAGAAGGGGGGTTTCATTACTTTGTGTTTAGTAAACACAGTGCACTACCTGTGTGGGGACACAGATATGACTAGAACATGACTGTCATCCTCACATAGCTCACCGTGAGGTGCGCTGTTGGGCCCCTAAACAGAGAATCCATTCTGATGTAACAGGGTGATGTCTGCGGAGTGAGAGGCAGCGAGAAAGAGAACGAGCTCCCAGCAACCAGAAAAACAACCTCTAACTCTCCCGCAGGACTCCGGAAAGGATTTCTGGAAGACATGCTGATTGAGTCTTGAAGGGAAAGCAGAAGTTCAGCAGCTAAGGATGGGAAAGCTCTGAGGAAAACATCGTTGTACGTACAGTGAGCTGCAGCTCTTTTGTGTTGCTAGGATAGTGGTTCTTAAGTGGGGTCCCTGAGGTGGTTTCTGGGCTTCTCAAGGTCCCCTTTTTGTTCCCGGCTGGGTGTATAGTGAGTTTCCCAGTGCTGTAGGAAGCGTGACATCACAGCAGATCAGCTGCAGAGGCACATGAGAATCTAGCTGTCTGTCGATTAGCCAGATGTTTAAGAGGTTTGCAAAAATGTAAAATAGCTACAGTCTTTTCACTGTTCATTTATTCTTGATTTGGAAAATAGAACTATTTTTCATGAACAACTATATGTTATTTATCTAACTCGATGGGTTATTACTGTTAGTTTCAAATTTAAAAATTTGTTAAATAATTTCCCAGTTTCAATTCCTATATGGTAATAAATTGGCAGAGCTAATTCAAATCAACAGTAGCTCTTCAGGAGTCCTCAAAGCTTGTTCTGAGAGGATCAAGGGACTTTTCACACTTCTGTGGGGATCTTAAGATGGGAGGATGGGCCTGCATGATGGGTGGGCCCCAGATCATCCCAAGTGTTCTTGTAAGAGGGTCGGAGGTGGAGAAGGGAGATGGGAAATGAAGTCTGAGTGCTGTGCTCTGAAGATGCAGGGATAGTCTAGGAGGTGAGGATGCAAGTGGCTTTGAGAAGCTTGGTAGGAAAACTGATTCTTTCCTGCACGCCCCAAAGAATGCAGCCTGATAACATCTTGAGTTTAGCCTATGAGACCCAACTCCAAAGTCCTGGCCTCCAGAATTTTGAGTGTATACACTTGTGTTGCTTTAAGCTACAGGTTGTGGCAATTCATTACAGCAGCCGTGGGAAACCAATGTACTTCTCTCCTAACTCGGTCAACACTGAATTCCTTAAACAGTCCACTAGTATCCAGCTCAGAATCGGGCTACATTCCTCTCTATGTGGCCTCAGCTTATACTCTGTTTCCTCTTCGTGAAGTCTGGTGGTTGAGAGCTTTTTATATTGCATGTACATTTTGCATGTGGTAACCCAAGATAGGAAGTTTGGTGCCCCTCCTACCTTCAAAAGTTACTTAACAGTCCCAGAGTTACAGGCATTTCTCTTTCACACTTACTTCATTTTAATAACAAAAGGATAATCATTGAGAATATTTATAGATTAATTTATTATTTACTTAACAATTACTTACTGAGTATCTGCTATACTCCAGGCACTGTTCTGGGCACTGGGGAGAGGGGTGTGATGGGAGATGCCGCCCCTGCCCTTGTGGGGTGACATCATAATGGGGGGCGAGAGATCATTATAATGGGGAGAGAACTGCGGCATAGACCACGTCCTGTCAAAACGTGATGGAGTTCGGGGAAGCAGTGGAGTGTAATGACATGATAGATGATGAACTGGGATGTCGCCGTGATTAGGGCGACCAGGAAAGGACGCTTTGAACAGGAAACATTCACTTGAAGATGTGAAGGCTGAAAAAGAGCCAGTTACTTGAGGAGCCGAGAGAGACGAGAGATGGTGTCAGTATTCCAGGCAGAAGTGATGGCAGGTACGAAGCTGCACCAGCCGGAAGGAGCTCGAGGTGTTTGAGGTTTGGAAAGGAGACCAGTGTGGTTGAAGCTGACGAGAAAGGAGGCATGTGCGTGAGAGAAGCAGGTGGCCAGTCCCAGTGTGGGGCCCTAGATGAGAGAGAGACAAAGTGAGACCCTTGGATTTTAAGCACGGTGGGGAGCCACCGGGAATTTTCACACAGAAGAGAGAAATGATCTGGGTTTTGCTTTAAAATATTACCCTGGCTGCTCTGTGGGGAATGGATCACAGGAAGGCAGGAATGGGAGCAGGGAGACCCATTCAGCTTGTTTATAGCAGTCCTGGGAAAGATAATGGTGGTCAGGATTAGGAGAGGAACTAGAGAGATGAATATAAATCACCCAGCTCATGACATACTTGGAGAAGGTGCTGATGGGCCTAGGGGACAAATTGGACATGTGTATGGGAAGGTTGAGAGAAAAAAGGTGATCGGGACGACGCCTAGGTTTTTGGATGTATGAGAGTTTCTATTATTAAGATGAAGGAGGGACAGAGTTTTGGAAACGGAGCAGAAACGTGGTCTCTCTGTTGGAAGTACCGAACTTAGAGTTATCTGCAAGATATGCAAGGGGAGCGGTCAGGGGGCAGTTGACAGACCACTCTTTCTCAGAGGACAGGTCAGGGCTGCAGGGCAAACTCAGGAGTCGTGAAGACACCAAGGCCATTTAGAGCCCCTGCCTGGGTGAGCTCCCCAGCGAAGTGGTCGTGTAGACAGAGGTGAGGCTGTCACAGAGCTGGGTGAGGGCACAGTCAGCGCTTGGACGGGCAGGTTGACAGTGTCCCAGGCGGTGTGTTCCTGTCAGCACGCACCATTTCATTTATCCATCTAGTCTCGTTGTGTTGTGGCTTGTCTCTATGTCTTGCTTCTCAAATGTGGCCACAGTTGAGGGATGGAGTCCACGCTTTGTGATCATTTCTGTCAGCTGAGTTGTACAAAGGATGAGTCTGTTATGACTTGAGTTTTCACACTGGACAGGGGCTGCCTGGGACTCACTGTAAGAAGACAGAAACGGGGGCATCTGTGGGGGGAACTGAAGCACCTGACTAACAGGAAGGCTCCCCATCTCCACCCGATGGGAGTGCTTGACAGTAAACTACCTCCAGGGGAAGGAAGCTGGGAGCCTTGTTGCTGCTGGAGCTGTGTGGGGCATGCCGCCTCCTGAATTTGGTGGATCCAGTCGCCGAGCTTCCTCCGGTGCAGAGACAAAGGATCAGCGCAGCACTGACGACAGATCCCAAGGGTGGGATTCTTGTCCTTCCTTATCTCACCTTGAGTTTCTACCTGCCAATCAAGATGGCACCTATGGATATAAACGTGTAAGTTTGTCTTCAAGCTACCTCCATAGATCAGACATTATGGAGCAAATCACCTTGGAATCCAGTAGGGTGGACATTGTAGGTGAGGTTGACCATTTATCCTTCAAGGAGACCGACATAATGATTACCCCAGTGCATGGATTATGAAGTGTCACATGCTGATTGTCAGCAAGAGGTTAGAGAAGGGAGGTTGACACTCAGTGTCTGTCTCTTAAGAATATACTTAGATGTAGTGGAGAGGTTTTGAAAGTAAATTCTGGACTTTCCCCACCCTCTATTCTTACGTGGAACTTTAAACATATTTACGCTTGTGTGCATTTAACCATTTTAGTAGGAAGATACATGAGTTCAGGTCAGGGACTTTCTGAATTCTGTATATTTTCCATTATTTCCCTTTCAACAAGCTCGGGACGCATAAATGGAAGCCCTGGCTTCTAGCCTTTTATCCCTTGCCGGCTGAAGCCTGGAACCGGACGTCCAAAGGTGAAAGCAGACTGGAGTTCCTTCAAAGAAGCAGAAGCCAGACCTCCTGCCCTCCCTTTTGCTTGCATCCAGACCACAAGCCTATTGGTTGGTGTCACTCACTCCCAGGGTGGATCCTTCCCTCTTCAGTGAATCAGTGACCAGACACACCCAGAACTGTGCTAAACCAATGTGCTGAGCATTTCTTATTCAATTATCTATCACAGCCTCACTCACACTGTTAACTTTTGGCCATCTGTAAACAGGGACACTTTTTCTCAGGTGGTCCTCCATGATGTGGCTTCTGATGACTTCTAAACACTTTGTCCATGATCCTTAGTGCACAGCCATCTTTACCTGTCCATTTCCCTTCAGATGGTTCTCTGTCTTCTCAGCTGTACTCCAGTTTTGGTCAATAGACCATGGCACAACCTGCCCTAAAGGACTGGCCGTTTGTAATTCCTGAAAGAGTGAGTTTTGCTGGCTCTCCAGTGCTATCTCTCCTGCCCAACAACAGGACCGACTAACTTCATTCTTCAGGGATCCATCCTGCCATGCCTGAGAGGCCACCTTTTCCTCGCTCTATGCCATCTCTTATTCCACAGATAGCACTCAGTGCTTAAATGAGGCAGTTCCTCATTTGCCTCAGCAACACAACTCTTAGCTGCAAAGCAGAGACAAATGTGACAGAACACACTACTATACTCAGAGCTACATCTGCTTCCTGTGCCTAAGGCTTTGTCCCCGGGCCAAGCTTGTCTGCTGACCTCTTTTCCCTTACGGTGAGAGCTTTCCCAGGAGGCTGCTCACCCCTTATGCAAATGTCCTGTCGGCAGCCCAGCCTCACCGGCTCATTAAATCTGTTTGGATAGATACGAGTCCCAGGGGTGTACACAGCTTGGGCTCATGCTGGATGTTCATGAGCTGCTTTCTGCTTCTCCTCTGAAAGCCTCTGCTTTCTCTTCCTCTCTGTAGAAAAGCCCGGTAAAGGTGATATGGATTATTGATGCAACAGAGCATTTTACTTCTCAAGACACAAACCTTTCCATCAAAGGAGTGATTCCCTCAGTACAGAAGGGGACCTATTTTTGAATGCCCTTGAAATCATAGAATGCAGGCAACTCCCCATTTTGCCCATACTTACAGTCACTCTTTCAGGCACCATGCCTAGCACTGCAGCGTGGGCAGACCTGAGGCCAACAGCAGCTGTGGTGCCAGGAGCCAACGTGCAGAGTCACTGTCAAGATGAAAGGCAGCTGGGCTGCCCTGCCTCCATCTGTCAGTAACACAAAGCTCGGGCTCTGGAGCCAGCACACTTGGTGTTCCGTCTCATTTGATCTCTCCCTGGGTTTGTGGGGCGGGAGGGTCACATGGCCTCTCTGCATGCCTTGGTTTCCTCATCTGTAAAGTGAGTAGAATGAGGGTGGAGTGCTGGCTTCAGAGTCTGACCCCATTAATCACCGTAGGGGAGTCTGAGCAAGTTGTATCACCCTCTGAGCCTCAGTTTCCTCATCAAATGGTGATAGTAACAGTATGCTTCACTCACGGGCTTCTGGTGAGGACTATATGGGTAATAAACAGGGAACCCGCTGGGTGGCAGTGGCAGGCGGGTGCACTGAATGAATATTTGCTAGTGTTTCTGATATCAGCAACTGTGGTGCCACCTTCCACGCAGGATGGAAGAGACAGTGAAGCGAAAGAGCTCGGCTGGTGGTGGATTCCAGCTGCTGGCTCCTGTGAGGCGTGACTGAAAAATATGGTGAATGTTCAAATCATTTTTGAAAAACTATCACAGTAAAAGACATTGCCAAAGATTTTTTTTAAAATTTTAAAAAAGAAAACAAAAAAATTACCAAAAAAAAAAAGACATTGCCATTAATTCCCCTCAGCACCCGCCCTTGCTTCAAACGCGCTTAGCACAGAGTTCGTGTCACTTTCCGAAGCAGTTCGGAAGTCCTCTTTCGTGAGTGTTTTTAGTTGCACTGTGGTAGCTGCCTCGATGTCCTGAATGGATTTAGAACGTTTACTTTTCATGGTCATTTTGACTTTGGGAAGGAGTCAGAAGTCACATGGTGCCAGAGCTGGCGAGTGAGGTGGATGAGGACACAGCGTCACGCTTTGATGAGCTGCCTTTGTGTTGGACGGCGCTGAACGGCTGCATTCTCTGTGTTTTTGGTCACACCTCCTAAAGACACTCGTGAAAGAGGACTTCCAGAACTGCTTCAAAAAGTGCAAGAATGATGAGCTAAGTGTGTTGCAAGTGAAAGGGAGTCTTTGACGGAATTAGTGGCAATGTATCTTTACTGTGATGCATATATTAATTTAACCACACGCCATAAGTTCTGGTCGTGCTTTGTATTAGTACACCTGTGCTTTTTAGTGTATGAGGCCCCTGCCCCGAATTCTGAGTGACTTTCTTAAGCTGGGGTTTATATCCGCAGGCGAGGGAGAGCTCTCAAACCTGCTCTGCAGTTCCGCAGACCCACCCTCTAGCGCCACTTCTCCCCGGGCTCATCTGTCAAGAGCTCTCACGCATGTAGGAGCTGCTTTTGTGCTCTTCGGGGATGATACTAGAGCATGATGGAGCTGAAGTGGCATGGAAAGGGTGTGCTGATTTCCCTGCCCTATAAAATACTCCCTATAAACTATAAAATGAAATATTTACATTTTACATCCCCAGAAGTGCTGGTGAGTACAGTGGAGTGCGCTGGTAGAGTGCCAAACCCACGAAGCTTGGGGAGTCTGGTTTTGTTCCACCTGGTGCAAGCCGCCGCTCTGGGGTTTGGGGAGCGCACATTTCACGTCTGACTTCTTGCTGGCGGGGCCGGCAGACCATCCTGGCTGCAGGACAGCTTGAACCCAGACTCCCAGGCACACTCAGTGACGGTCCCCACCACGTGACAGTCTTGGTAACTGGAATGGAGGAAAGGTTTATATGTATAAAATTAATTTTTTCTGTTTATATGAAAAGGAATTTGGAAGACATGCAACTTCTAAAAATTTCCACTTGCAACTGGTTTGTATTCTGAGCTGCTACAAAAACAGAGCAAACACCTTGTCAGTGTTTAATCCTAACCTGATAGCTGAAGCTTAGAGAGGGGAGAACAGGTCTGATTTAACAAGCCGAGAGGTAAGTCAAACACCCACAAATGGTAATTTACAGCCAAAAAGGGCGATGTTTTAAAATCATACGTGTCTTACATGTTTGTGAAAAAGTAACTATGTATCTGAAAAATTCTGTTTTTTGGTAATACCCTAGACAGTACTCTTTTGGCCGTGTCACCCCATTAAATTTATAAATAATATAAGTTCATTCTACCTTTACTTTTTGAGATTATCTGATTGCCACCAGCTCTGGTTTCTTGGTCACAACTGAACCACGTTCTGGTCACTGTCATTTTGTGGGTGTTCGTCCCTTCACACAGTCACCAGTCTCTCCCTGCAGGGTTCCAGTGGGTGGGGTGGCGCAGTAGGAGAAAGGCCAAGCCCACACAGGTGCCCAGGGGAGGTGGCCCGAGGCAGCTGGCATGGCCCTCTCCTGTTATGCATCGACCCGGAGGCAAGGGCACTGCCACAGTTTGGATCTGAATCTGTCCCCAAGGCCCTCGGTTAGACTTGGTTGGCAGCTGGGGTGGAAGGGGGAGGCGGGGCCTCGTGGGGGGAGGTCAGGTCGCTGGGGCCTGTCCTTCCCTTCTTCCCTGTCTCTTTGGATTCCGGCTGCTGTGAGGCGAGCAGCTTCCTCTCCCACAGGCTCCTGCTGTGGTGCGCTGTGCTGTCGTGGGACCAAAGCAATGAGGCCAAGAGACCAGGGATGGAAGCTCTGAAACTGTGAGCCAAAATAAACCTTTTCCTCTCATTGCTTGCTTATCTCAGGTGTTTTGTCACAGTAATAAGAAGCTGACTAAGAAGCAGTTTTATGGTTAGGAGGTCTGAGGCCCATGGAGGAATCTTCATGTCTGGGTACATGTCAGTCTCTGTACCATCAAACCATCAAACCATCAAACCATGGCAGGGGGAGTGGGTTTGAGGTGTTTCGTGCATTACTCTGGCTAAGCAAAGATTTTTTTTTTTGGTGCTAGGGATCGAGCTCATAAGCAAAGATTTTTAAGAACAACAGCAACAATGAGAACAGCACCACATCATGGCAGGTTGTATTTTCTAGAGCTGGCTGTAGTGGTGTCTTCCACTGCATGCTCTTCTACAACAGGATCATCCAGTCTCTCACCAGAGCAGGGGGCCATGTACTCCCTGCCTCGTGTTAGTTCTTTGGTGAATACAATATGGTGGAAGCGACACTGCCCCTTTCAGGCTCTTGGGGGTGTCTGCTGCTGTAGAGGAAGCGAGACTCCCCTGGGACCACCGTGTGAGACTCCAGAGCCATGTGGGGAGGATGAGGTGCTGTATGAGAGGTGAAGGGTGAGGCCGAGGACACGGGTGGGGCAGGTATTTAGTCACTGGAGGACTTGCAGTATGTGCCGGACATGGGTTGAGCATTTTCTAGTCCTCAGCTTACATAATTGTCACAACTCAATAAGGTGGGTAACATTGTTCTTACTTCATGACTAGAAGAGTAAGACCTAGAGGATAATGTGCCTCGACCAAGGTCACACAGCTAGTTAAGTTGTAGCCTGGGTTTTGAACCCACGGCGCTGCAATTCTTAGGGTCATGCTTTACCGTCACACTCTGTTGCTTGTCTTCAGACTGATGTGCCAATCAAACCGGGTCGCCTGTCAAATAGGGTGCAGTTCTTGTGTGTTTGGTTTCCTGATTTCCCCATAGACTCGAGTTCTGAAGCTTACAGGCATGGATTTAAAATTAGCAATCTCTCATTTCTTACCCCTAACTTTCTCTGGATATCATATTCATAAATTTGGAACCAATGTGTGCATATATTTCTGGTGGAAGCAAAAAGTGCAAACCTGTCAGCATCTGTTCCTTATAATTTCTCTGCATTAAATTACAATTTTGGATTTAAAATTTGAAAAAGCATATTTCAGTACCAAGGGTTTGCCGTGGAAGTGAACAAAGGTAGGAAGTAACTGATACCCGCTGAATTTTTCTTTAATAAGGGGAGATGTGTAAAAACAGTTCTGAGTCAAGGAAAGGTGCTTGTTTTAAGTCTTTGGAGGGGAATGTGGAATTCTTTAAAAATTGTGCTGTGTTGAGGGCTAGAATTACACATACTTTCTTAAATCTAGACTATTTACACCTCAAAATGTTACCCCATGTGCTTCCTGATTCATATTTCTGTCTCCGGTGGTTGCAGCCATCATCCTTGCTGTATCCAGGCCTGCTTGCAGAGGGAGGCCAGAGTAGGTGCCAACACTCCACACCCTGGTCTCCCCACTGGGGTCTGTCGGTCAGCGCAACTATCCTCAGACTGTATCATCAGATGTGGGAACTCATACAGTGAGACAAAGACTAAATGGACAGAAATATGAGTAAAGGTTGTAAACAGGATGTACCGGATGCTAAGGCTGCCATAACACAGTATCACAGACTCAGCAGCTTAAGCTGAATTTCATTCCCCACAGCCTGTGGGCTGGAAGGCCAAGATCAAAGTGCTGGGAGGACAGAACTTTCACAAAGACAGTAATGCACTGGTCAGTACATATGTATTTTTATCAGCATTAGTTTGGGGCTTACTATATTTCAAGCAGTGGTTGAAGTCTTGACGTCCGTCAACTCCTGGACTTCTTCTAAGAACCCTTCACTGAGGTACTTTCCAAGATTATTTGATGGAAGAGGTGCCTGTGCACAGAGAAACGCAGCAACATGGCCGGGGAGTGTGGCTGACACACAGCAGGGCCAGAACTCAGGCTCACAGCCTGGCCTCGAGCGGGTGCTCTGAAAATTCTCTAAGGTCCTAAGACTTATTCTTACCTGCAAATGAGAACAATACACTGGCAAAACTGGTAAAATTGGATCAGTAAAATTAAAAAGCTTGATCTACATAGTCCTGGCAAGCACGTGAGGAAAATGGCATTTTTAATTGTCTTTGGTGAAAACAGACACCTTTTCTTGCTTTGTTTTTTCAAGGCAGGGTCTCACATGTATTCCAGGCTGGGCTTGAACTCACTGCGATCTTCCTGCTTCAGCCTCCAGCGTGGTGGTGTTACAGGTATGTATCACCATGCCCGGCAAAAGTAGAAACTTCAAGGTTAATTTGACATTATCAAAATTTAGTATGGATGCATGTGTACTTTGAACCACAGCAATTTTGTGTGTGGGAAGTTGCTCTATAGACACATTTATATAACTATGTAAGCTGTCAATACATAGAAATTCACAATATTGTTTGAATTCATCAGAAACTTGGTAAATATCAGTTGATAGGCAGGCCTAAAAACCATGTGACAACTTGCCCTGCAATGTGAGGCAACTTCTGAGTACCAATAGGGTATACCACAAATGTATATGCATGGGTTGTGTTAATTAGCTGGGACTGTGTAGCAAAATACCATGAGTGAAGATCCTAAAGAACAGAAACTTACTATCTTGCAGAGCTGGAGGCTGGAGGTCCAAGATCAAGATGCAGGTAGAGCCAGGTTTCGCTGAGTCCTGGCTCCTTGGCTTGCAGATGGCTACCCTGCTGCTGCCTGGGTCCTGTGTGTATGGGGGGTGGGAGGTGGGGGGCATACCAGAGATTAAATCCAGGACCTTTGCACTGAGCTATATCCCTAACCCTTTTTTTTAAGATTAAAACATTTTTTTTCTAACTGTTGAGACAGGGTCATGCTAAGTTGCTAAGTTGCTCAGGCTGGGCTTGAACTTTCGATCCTTCTGCCTCAGGCTGCCAGAGCCCCAGGATCACAGGCACGTGCCGTGCTTCCTCTTGGAGTCATCCCTCCATATGCATGCACCTCAGAGGTCTCTGTGTAACCTAATCTCCTCTGCTGACAAAGACACCACAGCAGATAGCACACCCACTTCAGAGGGTCTCTGCTTCCACAGAGAGTAGGTAGAAATGACACTTCCCCACCTGCTTGCAAGGACCAGCTATATCAGGTTTTCTGTTTTCATCAACCCTAATGGGCTTATCTCTTTAGAGACCTCATTTCCAAGTACAGGCACCTTGAGAGGTACCGGGGACTAGGTTCTGAATAAGAGTCCAGCCCACAACTGAGCTAAAGAGAAAAGATGGATAACTGTCATTAGTGTTGTCCTTTTCGTGTAGTTTAAGAAGACACATAAGACTAGTATTGGCCCTGAGATGTTGACTGAAAAGGACTTTTAAAGACTTTGGAGGTTTGAAAAGATGGGAGTGAAGAGTTTTGGGTGTGGTAGAGGGTATCATCTTCTGCACCTTTCTAGTTTCAACACCTTATTCAGGTGAGAGCATTGCTTTGTATTTTATTTTTCAAGTGTCAGCAGAGGCTTCCTACATAGCAGGGATTTTCACCTTTAATTTTTCTGACCGAAATCTTTCTAAATATAATTAAAATTTTAAAAAATCCTATAAAAGGAACAAGAAGAAAATTGGAGAGAAACAAGCAGCATGTATATGGCGAGATTTACTAATTTGTGGTTAACTCCGATTGTTTTCAGTGTGTTGTGGCATATTGACGGTCTTTGGGAAAATGAAAAAAAGAAAACCACCGTGAAGTTTCACGATCCTCGGCCTTGTGTGTTCTCAGCCTCTGCGTTTTTACTGGTACTATTTTCATCTATGGAGTTTTCTCGAAGGTTAACCAATGTTAGGGAAATGCTGTGCTTTCTCTTTATTGGAAATAGTCCAAACGGGAAAAAATGTTACTGCCAATGCTATCTGCATTCTATCAGTCTGCTGTAGGGTTTAAATCTAGCAAATTATTAATCGCAGCCCACCTTCTGTTACCGGCGGGCTCCCGGGTCACTTTTATAGGTCAGCAGTTGTGTTTCTCAAATGTCAAAGCATTTTAACATTTGTTTGAAGAAATATGATTAGGAAGGAAAACCTGCCACTCATGGGAAGGCACATACCTTTCTCCAAAGTGAAATTATGATAGTTTTTTTAATCACTTGCTGTGCAGTATTGTTACGTGGCTGCTTCTTTCTAATAGCTCAAACTTCTTCCAGTAGAATTGATCGAAGGCTCTGACTCACGAAGAAGGGAAGGGCGTTGGGTTCATTAAGGGCCCAACATGGAATGCATTT
>PVJO010010948.1:0-61980 GCA_004026905.1 Hystrix cristata | reverse complement strand
CCACCTCCCAAATTCCAGTCAGTCCTGGGTGGTTTAAAAAATATATCCACAAGTTCTTTCAAAAGGTGAAACTTAAATTCCCTTGGCTTGAATGTGGGCTGGACTTGTGGTTTACTGTCAGTGAGCAGAATGATAGTATGCAGATTCCAAGGCTGGTCATAAAGGATGATTTCTGCTGAATGTTCTTTACCTTGGATCACTCACTGCAGGGGAAGCCACCTCCATATATGAGGATTCGCCAACAGCCTGTGGAGATACACTGGGCAAACACCTGGAGCAGACAGCGCTAACTCGCCACACACTCAAGCGGACTTTTTGAAAACGGGTTCTCCAGTCCCAGATTTCTGGCACGACAGAGCCATAACCATTCAGGTAGGCTACCTGCAAAAACTGTGAGACATAATAATCCACTCAGTTTTGAGATGATTTGTTATATGGCTCTAGATAACTGATACGGGACTGTGTATTTGGGCTTGGGCTTGAGAGGGTCAGGCTAAGTGGATTTGGAATCTGTAGGCTGCCTTATTTTCCACCATAAAGATCAGAGTGTCTGAAAGCAGCCAGTTTTCTGAGCAAGAGAGTGTGAGAAGAGAGTGAGTTGTGGAGAGGATGGAGGGAGGGAGAGAAGGAGAAAGAGAAAGAAAGGGAAAGAGAGAGAGAGAGAGAGAGAGAAGGGAGGGAATGAATGAGACTATGAAGAGAAAGGCGCTTTGGTGGTCTGTTTTGTTTCTAGCTATGTTTCTACCATTTTTGATGGAAACGCCCTGAGTTTCCTTGGCAGGAACCAATCTTTTCCCATTGCACATTCTGCGGGTATGCCAATGGAGCATTATCCAGGCCCCTGTCGGTGGACATTTAAATGTTTCCAGTTCTTTTGGGGTGTATGTTTGTATTGTGCACACCCTTGTCCATGCAGATTTGTGTGCACGTGTTTTTCTAGAAAAGATGGGCCCCAAGATTGAGTTGGGAAGGCAGAAGCTCATGTAGTTTGGAAGTGGGATGGAGCCTGCCAGGTCCTCAGCCAAGCCCGCAGTAGTCTGTGCTTTCCCAGGGTGATTCTGAGTGCCCTTTTCCCTGCCTTATGAAGGCAGGGCAATTTGTTTTTGCTAATCTGATTGGCCAAAAGTTACCCTTTTGTTGTTTTAATCTAAATTTCCTTTACTTTTTTTTTTTAACTTTCAAGCAACTTCATCCTTTTGCCTGAATTCCCCACCCTCATACTTCTTTCCACTCTGACCATATTTCCTTTCTTTTCCTGTGCTGAGCAGGCTCCAGAATGTACTAGGCCTCAAGACCAGACTCCCCAAGGGTGTAATTAGCACGAACTAATCAGTGCCCTTAAAAGCTGTGTGTAAAGAAATTAGGAAAGTGGCTTTGATCAGTGTTAGGAGGTGGCAGTGTCCTGGGACTTTTGTCCTTGAGATGTCCCTGGGGAATTGGCTGCCGGTGGCTTCGGCAGGGAGAGTGGGGAAGAGCTTCAAGAGGCGGCAGGGCTCTGTGGGACATCAGGACATCCTGAACTGATGGTGATTTTTGCAATAAAAATCCAAGCGCAGATGCAGAAGTCAGGATTAGGGGTGTGAGTGTAGCCATCCTGGAATAGGGGCGGGGTGCTACGCGAGTGGAATCGATAACAAATACAATACGAACTATACGGTGTGATCGAAAAACAGTTTTTGAACTTTTTACTTAAGGGCTATTTTATTTTTCAGTTTTTACTAGTACACGTTTGCAGTACATTCGTCATAGGGACTTGGTCCATGTCCATTACACATCCCAATTCTTTTTATGTCCCCTTCCTGTCTCCTTTCTACAGTTCCCTCCATCTCTTGGATGGATGTTTAAAGTAAACAATTTATTACAGTAAAACATACATTGCCATTAACTCCTCAAAATACTACCCTGACTTTGAACACTCGTTGCTCCTGCCACTTTCTAAAGCAGTTCTGAAGTCACTCTTTCATGAGTGTCTTTACCAAGTGTGATTAAAAAAAAAAATATGGTGGGGGCTGGGGGCTTAGCTCAGTGGTTAGAGTGCCTGCCTTGCAAGCACAAGGCCCTGAGTTCAATCCCCAGCACCAGGAAAAAAAAAAAAATACAGTGAATGCTGCTGCTCAGAAAGGCGGGCCTGTGACAACATTATGGTGCATCCTCGTCATGTGCGTTCACTAGCTCCGGTACCGTGTGTCTCCTGGCTCTTCCCCAAAGCCAAAATGACCATGAAAAGTAAATGTTTTGATTGATTTGGGACACGAAAGCAGTCACAACGGTGGAACTAAAGAGACTCAGGAAAGAGGGCTTCCGGAGGCGCTTCAGAAAGTGGCCAGAATGGTGGGGTGAGTGTGTTCAAAATGCGGGGAGCGTCTGGAGGGGGACGCGTGGCAATGTATCTTTTACTGTACTGATTTTTTCAAATGTAAACATTCACCGTATAGTGTGCTCACCTCTTGTAGGGTTGTGGCTGAGCTGGGACTGCAGATGGTGTTGTCTTGCTCCCTCTTAACCGTTCCGAATCGTCTCCCCCCAGAGGAGTATTTGACTTGTGCTGTGCAGTCCCGCCATGCATGTGGACTGTACCACTTTATTTCACACAGACCCCTGTGAGAGAGGTTTATTGTCGCCATGTTACAGCAGAGGAAACTGAGTCTTGGGAAAAGTAAGGGGTGGAATTGGGACTTGAATTCAGGCTTTTGGTGTCTAGCTCAGTTGTTTTGACTTATCGTCCGAATAAATTGAAGACCCTCAAAGTCCATATTTTTCTTGTTGAGTGTTTACTTAGCCTTATGGACAAGCACAGATTGCTTATCAGCCAGCATAGTCCCATACTGGTAGGCAAATGAAAACTTTGTAAAGAAGCGAAACGACTATTATTTTTATTGTGAAAGAAGTAATATATGTCCATTGCTGGAAAATTAGAAAATAGAAACAATATGGGAATGATCTGCAAGGTGGTGGCTTTTGTGTGCTGACTTGGGTGAGCCGCACAGACCCGTGCTGTGGGTGTGTCTGTGAGGTCGGGGTTTGAATAGAACAAAAAGGTGAGTTAGGAGAAATTCCCACTGCCTGACTGCGTGAACAGGCACCGGTCTCTCCCGCCCTCAGACTAGAACTTCCACCACCGACTCTCCTGGGGTCCAGCTTGCTGGCTGCAGAGCCTGGGGCTTCTCGGCCTCCAAAACTGCCTGAGCCAAATCATCACAATAATCTCTGTCTCCACCCTGTCCCCCTATTGATTCTGACTAATGCAGTCGACAGTCCTACTCTCCGGATATGAGACCTTGGCGCTGTAATATTCCAGAACTATTCTGTGTATTCACATACCCACAGTGGCCTTTTTATCTAACAACACACAATACAACAAATACATTTAAATAGTTACTATTCTTTCCAATTTACTAGAAAGTTTCCATTATGTGTTAGATAAGATTGACTGTGAATCTTTTTTTTTTTTTTTTTTTGAGACAAGGTCTTGCTATATAGTTCAGGTTGGCCTTGAACTCATTATGGAGCACAGTCTGACCTTGAACTCACAGTGATTCTCCTGCCTCAGCCTCCCAGATGGGGGGATTACAGGTGTGCGCCAACATGCTAGGCAGATTTACTGTGAATTTTAAACTTCCTGGCTGCTGAGCACAAGAGAAGAGACCTGACCTCACGGTGCTTATGGTATTGTGAATAAGCAATTGCCCCCAATTTGTTAGTATGTTCGTGATAAATATAATAAAGCAAAAGGAAAAACATTCAGAAATCTTCAAGAATCTATAATAAACTTACCAAACTTAGTCAAAGGAAGTCAGGGAGAATTCTGCGAGGAGGGATGGCAAAGCAGAGACAGAAAGAACGAGGTGTGACCTAGTAAGGAGGGTGGGAGCACTCCAGGCAGGGGGTGGAGGACAGCATGTGCAAAGGCCCCCAGGGAGGAAGGAGCTGTCTGAGAAGCAGAAGGAAGGCTGAGTGGCTGCAGAGCAGGGAGCAGGGGAAGGGGCACCACGCATCGAGAGGCAGGAGCCATGGACAGGTGCCTGACCTATTTTTACTTTATAGAATGGGAATAATTTTTCCTTGATCTCAAATCAATGGAAAACCACTGAAGGATTTTAAAACAGGCATGGGACACTGTCGGCCGTGTGGTGTAGGAGGATCCCTTGGGCTTGGGGAAGCAAGGGTAGAGGCACGGTGCTCAGTTAGGAGGTGGGTGTAGCATTGTAAGAAAGGGGAGGAGACGGAGGGATGAGGATGGACTCCGGATACCTAGGAGAAGAGTGGAAGTGGGAACCTGGCAGCGCTTAGATGCGTCTGAAGAGGGGTGGGAGGAAGCGGAGGTGGGAGTCCTAGCCAGCTCCTTAGCTGAGTGAAGCCCGCAGAAAGGGAAGAACACTGGGGGAGGGACGTCAGGAACGGGGTACAGATGCTTTGTGGGGTTTGACACAAGTTGGGTGTAAGGCATCTTTGAAATATCCAAATAGCCAAGTGCTGCCATCAACTGACAGATGATTTTTCTCCTTGCTGGAGGAAATTTAAAATTTCTAAAGGTGGTTTTATTACTGTAACTAGGAGGCCAATATGGAGATGGCTAGAGAGAAGCAACTCATACTCCATTATGGAAACCCAACAAAAATTTTGTCCGACTCTTGTAAGCAAGACAAAGATGTGTCAGGTGAAGGAGGCTTGTAGGGGGACAGAAGGGAAAGCCGCACCTCCCCCTTCTTCAGAGATCCTAGAAGAGTGGGCACTTTGTTCCTTGCAGTTCAATTGAAATCTACATTTAAAATTTTTATTTTTTATTTTATTGAACCAAGAAAATATTTAAATGAGAAGGAGGACTAGGGAGGAGGGTGAAGGAAAGGAAGGAAGGGAAAAGGAAAAGAAAGAAATGGAAAAATATAAATAAAGCTGTTGTAAATATGGAGGGGAAGAGGAGTTGAAGGGAGGGGTGGGGAAGGGGGAAAAACCCCAAAATATATCATGTACAGGTACAAATTAACTATGATGTGGGGCTGGGGATTTAGCTCAGTGGTTAGAGTGCCTGCCTTGCAAGCACAAGGCCCTGAGTTCGATCCCCAGCACCAAAAAACAAAACAAAAAAACAAATTAACTATGATGAATGTGATTGTTACGTATATCTGAAATCCACATTTATTGAGTACCGAATTCTACCTTCCTGGAAAAGGCTCAGAAAGCATTGCTTGGTGTCTGGAGTGGGGAGACCTTACGTTTGAATAGAAGCAAAGACAAAAAGAAAATGGATCAGGACAAGTAATCGAAGCTAAATTAAACCCACATGCTAAATACAGGCTCCACCGAGTGATTAGGATTAAATAGAAATACCTGTTTTCTTTTGCCCATTCTCCAACCTTTTCCTAGTGTTGTTTCTTCCCACTAAAGGTAAGGAGCAGTCTAAACAACCACCTCCATGAATGATGTGGAGTTCTCTTGGAGTTTTCAATTTGGCTGTATTGATTTATAAGGTCTTTTCAATTACTGAATTCTTCTCGGTGGCAGCGCGGAGGGCCCTAGTGCGTGAGGCCCATGCTCCACTGGTCCCCGGTACTTAGGAAGGAGCATTCATGTGTCTGCTGTAGATTGATGGAGTTGCAAATAATGAAGCTTCCCACGCAACATTTATTAAATGAAAATCTAGAATTCATTAACACAGGAACTTGTCTTATATTAGAAAAGAAGGGAGGGGACTTGAGAAGAAAATAGGAACTACAGTAGTTATCATGAACATAATATATGAAGCAATTTGAATTCAAGGGAAGGCAATTTGGAATCTTATTAAATTTTTGTCTCTCCTTTTACTGTACCGGCACGGTTGGGTGGCTTCTGGGGAGCCATCCATCAAAACACAGGTGCGTGGGAGAGATGGGGACTGGAAAAAGAGACCAGTTCTCCAGTTCTTGCTCTATTTAAAATGGGATGATTAGCCAGGATTGAACATCTTGCAGGAACTCAATAAAAGGGAATGTGAAATGATGAATGAATGAATGAATGAATGAACGAATGGAGAGCCCACTGAACATCAGCTGTGGATGTTGAGAGAGGCCAGGGCAGCCGAGCCCCGTCAGGTGCCATTCCCGAGTCACTTATTCATTCCCTCACTTTCTCCCTCACCAAACATTTACTGAGAATGGACCGTGTAACACTAGTACATTAAGCACTGTATTAGTTTCCCAGGGGCTGTCCTAACCAATTACCAAAGCTAGATGGCTTCCAACAGCAGAGGTCTATTTGCTCACAGTTGTGGGGGTGAGAAGTCCAAAATCAAGGTGTTAAAAGGACCACACTTCCTCATGAGAGACTCTTACGCGGACTCTCCCAGCTTCCGGTGGCCCCCGGGTGTTCCTTGGCTTGTACCAATATAATGTCAGCTTCTGCCTCTGTGGCATCTCTGCTGTGTCAGTGTCTCTAAACCTTTCTTTCCCTATAAGGACACCAGTTATTGGATTTAGGGCCCACTCCAGCCCAGTGCAGACCTCATGTTAACTTGGTAGTAGCTCCAAAGACCCAATTTCCAAATAAGGTGGACATTTGTTAACCCAATACAGGCGCTGTGGGGGACAAAGTTTGATGCCCACCTCTGGGAGCTAACAGTTGAGAAGGGGAGATAAGCACGTATACCCCAGAGAGCTCTCAGCTTATGGTGAGTCTGGCTGGGAACCAGTTTATTCTGTTGATCCTTCCTGCAACTTGAAGAAACAGAAAGGATGATACTGAATTTTAGAGCCGAGGAAGCAGAGGTTGAGAAAGGTAAAGTCACAAGGTTGTAAGTGGCACAGCCTGGTCTTGCTGATTCCTTTTCAGCACTGACGGTAGGGAGGTTAGAAAATACAGATGAGCAGCAAAGAGAAAAATTAGAATTCAACCACACGGAAGTGAGCCCTTAAATTGTGCACGTTCCTTCTTGAGTCGCAGTGGATATTTTTTATCCCTGGAGCCTCCCACCCTCATCTGAGTAACTGGCCACCTTCCCATCCATCTCTTTCTGGCAGGCTCCAGAAAGCCGTGTTGGCCACCCTACAGGATCCTGGCTATGGAGAGTTAAATCAGGTCTGGTACCCGGCCCACACTCAGTCAGTCAGCCCATTTCTGGCCCACACTCAATTAATCAGCCAGAGCAGGAAAGGCATTTTCTCTACATGTACCACTTTTGTTTTTTGGAGGAAGTGGGAAAACTACTTCCTGAAAATTTCTCAGCAGATTTTCCTTATGTCTTATTGGTCAGATCTGGGTCACGTGCCCCACATCTAGACCAGAGAGAAGTCCAGTGAATTATGCTTGGTTTAGAGGAGTCTTAGTTCATTCTCCAGAGCTGAACATGTTTGTTCAACAGAGCGAAATCAGAGTCCGATGAGGAAGGAAGAAGGAGGGTAGACTGGTACTTGGGGATAAACTATTCTCTGAGCCCTAGCTAATAAAATGTCCATAATGTTTCCCATCCTATGCTACCCACTTAAAATACTGGGACTGTGTTTCTGTTTCGATAACTCACACAGTGCACAATCCCTTCCATTACACCGCAGAACAGTGCTTCTCAGCTTGGTGCTACAGTCAGTGATTTCTGCTCTCAGCCACCCACCCCCCTCTTCCGTTGCCCTGGCAACAATGCATTCTCCGACCTGGTTGCCAAGGACAATTGTGTCTTTGTCTTCTCCTATTTTTTGGTTCGAGACCATTTATTCCTCTCTCTCAGGTAAGACAGGTTTCCAGAGAGGATGGTCAGCGTCCTCTCTCTCCGCATCACCCTGTCTGCCCATCCTTGAGCCCCGGGAGAGTGGGCGCCCAATACCGAAGGCTTGGCCGGGGGACTCAGGCTCTGAGGAGAGGGAGTCGCAGCAGGGTGTGAGGGCGAAGCCACGTCCTCTGTCTGGCAATGCTGGTACTGATGAGGGGCCTACAGTCCTTTGCCTCGGTGGTCTGAGTAAATCCCTGCACAAGTAGTATCTTCTGCCCTTTCAGTTCCCACTGGCTGCAGGAAGGGAGGGCAGAGGCAATGCGGCATCATGGTCGAGCACATGGACTTTGGACTTGGGCTGGGCTGGGTTTGAATCCTGTCTCTGCAACATAGAAGCAAGATTCTTAAACTTCATGACTCTCGGGCTCCTCATTTGCAGCATGGAAACAATAATATTCATGCTGTGCTTACAGTGTGGATCAGAGATAATGTAGGTAGCTTGATTACAGAGAGCCTGGCGTGTAGAAGATGCTGGCAGGAGAGGTGCCGCGGGCGGGTAGCAGGGTGTTCTCAAAGACTGCTTCGTCTCCTGGCCCCCAGCTCTGTATGGAGGAAGGAGGAAGGACAATGGTGCTCCTCAATATCCTGATCTGCAGAGAGGCAGAATAATCAAATGGGATGATTGTGAGACATCCAGCACACCACAGGGACTTGGTTAACTTGAGCAGTGATAATTAGTAGCACTACTACTTCTACTCCTCCGATGTTTACTTATACATGTAACAGGAGTCTGGGGCCTTCCGGGAGCCAAGCCCTGGGCTGGTTCTGAGGATTCAGCAGTGACCCGGACAGGCCTAGCTATGGAGCCCACCAGCTGGTGCCCGAGACACCTTGGGGGTGGATGTCTGGGTGCCAGACCCTCCTTTTCCTCTAGAGCTCCCCTTCTGGTGCTCCTGGGAATCACGGAGTTGGGAAGGCAGCAAGGATGGAGGGGGTGAATGATTAGGAATAACGATTCTGTCAGGAAGAAGCGAGAGCCAGCAAATGTGAAGGGACGTTGAGGTCCTACTATTGCTGCTGCAAGGGGCAGGCGCTCTTTTGGGCGTGCCTTCTGAAGCCCCGAGGATGTTCAAATGCATCTAACTTAGTGCCAGAATAAGCCCAGGCCTCCTGTACTTCTCAGAATCAGGCTCTTCTGGGCCAGGAAACATGAGCTGTATCCAGAGATCCCGGGAACAAAGACCCATCAGAGTCTCCTTGTCTGCTGATCTGACCCTAATAGACAGGCCGGGCTGGAAGGGTGCTAGGGAAATTTGGGGAAAAGGAACGATGGCCTCTGTTTTGGTTGATTTTAGCTTGGAGTGACCAAGAGCAAGGGCCTTGAGCCAGAATGCTTGGGTTTGACCTCACGCTCCTCCCCTTGCCAGATGTTCAATCCCAGGAAGACCACCGTACCTCTCTGAGCCTCAGTTTCCTTATCCATAAAACCGGGACAACAGTTGTGCTTACCTTATGGGGCTGCCACAAGGATAAAATGAGGTAATGCCTCTGTGATGCTAGTTATCCCAACTCACCTGCATTACAAGTTTGCAAGGTGATGATGCGGGTCTCTGTGCCCATTTGACAGATGGGGGAACTGAGATTTGGAGAACTTCTCAAGGGCAGATGCTAGGTGCAAGGGCATCCATCTGGTAGGATCAGAGCTGGGATTCCCACCTGGGTTGGTCTTACTCTGATGTGAGCACCTGGTCTAAACCCCATGGCCCAGGAGAGTGAATGACTCACACAAGGTCACCTGGTGAGTGAATGTGCAGCTGGAGCAGGACTAAGTGCCATCTGCATTCTTTTAGATCTTTCCCTCCCTTCAGGCTCCCTCTCAGGTCAAGCCTCTCCAGATTGAAGCCCACTTCTCTGTCCCCAGAAGCCTTTCCAAGCCCCTGGGAAGGGTAGAAAGCACGAGCTTGGATGGGGGTTTCAGATGCTCCTTGTCCTGCTGCTCTGGTCCAGCGACTTTCCAGGGAGGGGTAAATTTCCAGCTGGAGTGGAAATATATCAAGCAACCCTCAGCAACAAGCCAAGCCAGGCTGTGAGTGTCAGCCATGGCAGAGGCTAATGATTTGCCAGTGGCTTTCAATTACCAGCCTGTTGTCAGAACATGCCAGCCTGGGAAGGCAGTGTCAAGATGGTGCCACGTCTGGGCCAGAGAACTGAGCCAGGAAGGTGGGGAGGTGGGCAAGGGCCATTCGCTGCCACTGCCCCAAGGGGTCCCTGCGTCTTCGCTGGCTGACTCAAAGGCAGCACAAGAAATGAGGGGAAGAAAAAAAAAAAGATAGCTTTGGTGCCTGTGGGCTTGTGGGCCCTGGAATCCTGGGACAGAATTACTGGATGTGCATACAAAGCAAGACAAGGTCATAGTTAGGCCCAGGACTTTGGAGGTAGAACTGGGTTGGTGTGACCTTGAGTCTTATTTATAAAGTAACCATTTGTTTATTTATAAAAAAGAATAATGCTACCTGTCTTGGAAACTTGTCAAGTAATTTAAATGTGTGAATACTGATAAAAGTCTTAGAAAGTCGCCCAGAATCTAGCAAACGCTCAATACATTAACCCCGGGTCATTTCTACCCTCTACTTGACTCTGTCATTCTTCATCCCGGATACCCAGTCCCGGCCATTTGACATACACTTGTCCCTTGATACCCAAGATTATAGTGAAGTCTTCTGTAACCCCTGGTGTTGAGGGCTTTCTCTTCCACCTCTCATGGGGTTTTGGGACCCTCAGCCCACACAGGGATCTCTAGGGTGGCCAACCAGCAGCTCTGGACCAGGTAGGATATAGACAGGATTAGGAGTTTGGGCCCTGTCTGAGTTCTTTAACTTTGAGTACTTCTTTGGATTTGGGGTTTGAACCCCCTTTAATGGACAGTTATTATCTCATTTGACCAGTTCTCTTTCCAGACAGAAGTTTTCGGGAACTTCCGCTCCTCCTCTCTGATTCCACTGACCATTATGGAAAGGCAGCCATATTCTTCCTTTTTCAGCAGTGATTGGCTGGGAATAGACACATGACTCAAGCCAGCCAATCAGAGTGCTCTCTTCGGTACTGGGGGGGTCAAGGAAGACCAGAAAAGCCTACTCATCTCTGATTGCAGAGTTGAACAGCTGTGCGCCCAGGTGCCTGATCCTTAAGGAGGAAGCCAGCTGAAAGAATGCAGCCAATATGCAGAGGGTATCAGTGATAAAAGGTGGCGAGCAGAATAGTAACTAGCCCCAATTCTCTGCTGTATCCCTGAGGCCAGCCCCTCCCCTCCCCTTGCACAGTAGGTTTCCATGAGCCAGTCAATTCCTTTCCCCCATGCTGGCTTTGTTATTTGCAACCAGCTGCCCTGACCAGCATAATCTCTCAGGAATTCCTGCCTTGAACTCTTAAAGAGAAGGGGTGAGAGTTTGGGTCTCTTGGTTCCTAGCATGTCTCCCGGGAACAGTGTTACCTACCCAAGAAGGAATAGGGTCTTGCCTCTTTCCGTAGGAAGGACACTGGACCAACCACTCACCAGCCAGATCTCATTTGAGCCTTTCAGGTGCCAAGTGTGAGCATTCCAAAACTCAGATTTAACTAGTGGCCTCCTGCATCTCTCTTGGACTACCTAGATCCCTTTCCTGAGACACCCAAGGCCTCTCACAGTTGCTCCGCTGGCTTCTTTTCCTTTTGAAAGGGTGTGCCCCAGGCACACAGCTGCCACATAGGGGCCAGGACTCATGCTTAACTCAACCTGATTTCTTTGTACCAGGCGGGAAGTCCTCTTGCCTTGGGCTAGGAGTGACTGGCCCCCAGTAGATTTTGGGGGCCTCCAAGATAACTTTCCTCCAAATTATAGTTCTCCCTGGGCTCTGGCCCTGAGCCTCGAAAGTACCTCTAGGCCTGTAGCTCTTCCTTCTCCTTCCTCCTCCCTCATCAGGGAAGGGATGGCTTGTTTCCTGGTCCCCACCCAAGGAAACCTCAAGGAAAAGGTAGAGGGCAAGGACCAGTCTTCAGAGATGCTGGTCACAGAGCATCATTACACTGCATTTGACCATGACAACTTCCCAGTTTCCCTTGGGATTATTAATGAGACCTTCTAAACTCATCTCGATTCTGTCACCCAAGGGTTTGGCCTTTGGCTCAAAGAGAAGCTGCCTGGGTTCGAATAAGTCCCAAGTGAGCTCTGCTGTTGTGGCTGTGAAGTTGGCTTTGGTGGAGAGGAGGAGAGGAATTCTCCTGGAGGGTGGGCTGTAATCAGGGACACCTTTGGGAGATGACAGATTCCCCTTACACCCTTCCAACAAGGGAGGCGCCACCATGATAAATCAATTCTCTCATCACTTGAGAGTCAGGCTCAGGCCCATGATAGGTCACAAAAGCCTTATGCAGTGTGCAGGGGTATGATTCCCAAGTCATGGGAGAGGTAACTGAGGTGCATGGCCAAAGGTGATGGAGCTGGGATTTGAACCCTGAGGTCAGTTCTTAGCCCTCAGATATGCTGTGGCCTCAGAGCTGACCCTGAGCTCTCTGGAGCCCACCAGCAAGGGGCCAGGAGGAAGTAGGAGTCCTGCGAAGCACATTGGCCACCTTGGTTTCTGGCTGGAGCACTGAACTCAGTACAGGGCCATGGCCTGCAGTAGTGGCCCTGCTCTTTTCTGACTGTGTGGGCCAGTGACACTTCTGACTCTCAGTTTCCCTATTTGTATACACAGCGACAATAATGTATGTTTTGGTTCTCTTGCAGTTTTTTTGAGTCTCATATATGCTTGTAAAATGTGCCTTTTTCTTTTTAAAACTTCTTTTACAGCTTTATTGACCCACAATTTAACTAGCAGTGTTTAAAGCTTAGGATTTCATGAATTTTGATTCATACCCATCAGACCATCACCACGACTGAGATAGTGAACTCATCCATCCTTGTACTTTTTTGGATCACCTTTCCTGCCTCTTTCAATCTCCTCCTGAAGACACACTGATTTTTTCTTTTGCCCCCGTTTCCACTTTTAAGGATTTTGTGTAAATGGAAGACTACAGTATGCGCTGCGTTCATTTGCCTTCTTAGATGGAGTGTAATTACACTGAGATTCATCCACACCGTTGTGTGAAATAATAATCCCTATTCTGACTCCTCCACAGCTTTTTATTTTTGTGAGGCCCAAACAAGGTGATGGGTGTGAAAAATAATTTTTAAATAATGAAAAGCTATACAGAGCTCACAGCAGATGGCTCTTAAACTGTATTTTGCCTGAAATATTGGTCTACTCTGCCCCTTTCTTTGCTTAGAAAACTCCCTTTCACTTCCCCCCGCCCTTGTTGGGAGCTGGGAGGGTTGGGAGTTGGTGTCTAAAGCTGTCTCATGCTCCACTGAATTGCTTTTGTTGGGTGAGAGCTGCTTCCCCTGGAGCCAGAATAATGCTGGGAATGAATTCCGCATGCCTCGCTTCTTGGCAGTGCCCCTCTGCCTTACAGGTCGTGCTCCTGAGCTCCTGGGAGGACTGGGGCAGAGCTGGTCTCTGGCTGGACCCACACCTCTGCCCTGCCCCGGCTCCATCTCCTCCTTTCTTCTGTGAATGTTCATAAAAATAACACACACACATGCACACACGCATGCGCACACACACGCGTTACACCAACACCACAAAAATCTCAGAATTGATCTAACCAAAGATATGAAATATCATAATCACATCAGGTAATTTTTTAATATTACTAAATTATTTCTTCGGTTCATGTAATTCCTTAAATTTTTCAGATAACCAGTCAGTATTAAACTTTCTCCAGTCATTTATTTTTAAAATATAATTCAATATTCAATAATTAAAATGTGTGTGTGTATATGTGTGTGTGTGTATGTGTGTGTGTGTATGTACACATATATGAGGGATTTAACCCAGGGCCTTCACACTGAGCTACATCTCCAGCCCTTTATTTTGAGACAGGATCTTGCTGAGTTGTTAAATTGCTAAGCCAGGCTGAATTCCAACTTGTGATCCTCCTGCCTCAGTATATATTACACACTTAGTTTGCGTGTTTTGGTCTGTATTAGTTTTTTTTTGCTGCTGTAACAAACTACCATACATTCTGTGACTTAAACAATATGAACCTCTAATTGTGGAAGTCAGAAGTTTGATGTAGATATCAGTGAGCTAACATCAAGGTGTCAGCCAGGGAAGTTCCTGTGTAGAGAGTGTCTGGGTAAGTTTGTGTCTTCGTATGTTCCCCCTCCTTGAGGCTGTTTGTCTTTATTGGATCACGGTTGCCTTTCTCCCCTCTCCAAGTCAGCAATGCGTCATGTCTCTGGGCTTTCTTTTGTAGTCATATCATTTTCTGACTATGGCCAGAAAAGACTCCACTTTGAAAGACTGGTGCAGCCCCACCTGCATGACCCAGAATGATGTCCTCTCTCAAGATACCCAGCTTTAACCACGCATGCAAAGCCCCTTTGCCATAAAGTAACACAGTCACAGGTCCCAGGGATTAGGATGTGGATGTGTTTGGAGGCTGTTTTTCTGCCTACCTAGCATCCAAATAAAGTCCATACATTGTGTTTGGCTGAAAATATTTTTTAAATCTGTAAATCTCTCCCTTGTAACTCTTTTTGTCCTTGAAATGTATTGTTGAAGAGACAGGGTTGTTTTCCCCAGAGGATTCTCCTAGTCTGTACTTTGTTATATTCTCTAGGTTCTTTTAACGTATTCTACTCTTGGGTTTCATTGCAGGTTTGCATCTAGAGGCTTTATCAGGCTTATGTTCACTTCTTCTTGTAAGACTGTGTCATAGCAGATAGTGTAATTTTTATGATATTCACAGCGACTGATGCTCAGTGTCTAAATCTATTAATTGTATGGGTGATGCAAAAGTGTGACATTTTACTTCTCTAACTCTGTATTCATCTTTTCCCTGGAATATATTTCTAAGTATTATCTACTGTTTGGCTAGCCTGAAGTTCAGTTCTTTAAGAAGAACAGGATAAGTACTTGCTTCTTTCTTCTTATTTATGAGTTTTCTTTCATAAATAAAAACTTGTAAATAAAGGGAAACAATTGGCTCACCAACATCCTTCACGATTTATTACAATGAAATAAAAAACTTAAGCACATTTGATGTTAAACCCAGATCTTCCATATTCTGGCTTTAGAACTGTGACACCTGAATTTTCTCTCAACAAGAACCCCATTATTCTATCCCCAGGACTCCTTAATTGAAAATGCTTTCCTCACCAAACTAACTGCATTAAATAAGAATTAATTAGTTGCCCAAACTTTAATAAAGACACAATCAAGAGTCAAATATGGTGATATTCGGAAGAACTCCAAGTCTACTAGTTGCCAGCATTCCTGGCAAAACAAAAGATTTTTTAATCAACCTGGTCTTATCCTATGCAGTTAGCCCCTCTGTACTGAGAATAACTTCAACACTCTTGCCTGCATTTTTTGCTTTAAGAATCTTCCCCTCCCAACCACTGACTTAATAATGGCTAACAATTATTAACAATGAGGTGATGGGTGATGGACACACTCAAGATGGAATCTGGGAGTGCTGGACCAGATAATTCCCTCTTTGCTTTCTCCTGCCACAGGAAATGATTTTCTTCTCTGTTGAACATCTTGGTGGTTTCAACTCTGCTTTAGGACCCTGGTGACAGCATTGAAGGTCAAAGATCTGCCAGCTGGCAAGAGACTATGACACTCAAGGCCAGCCCCGCAGGAGCTCTCTACTCTGGATGACTTCTCGAGATGCCCTGAGCTTGTTTACTTAAGGACAAGAAGACCTAGAGGGGTCTTGCTTGCCAAAGATCTTGGGTTCTATGAACTAAGGGGGCAGGATTTGGTCAATTTTGTTTCCATACATACTATAGTGACTGTCATTAATGGACTGAGCAGTTACTATACAGTGTATCTGTGCCAAGTGTTTTCCACACATCATTACTTAGAACACACAATGGTATAACGTACACACACCAAGGCTCAGAGAAGCTCCGTGATTTTTCTGTGGTTACACACCTTGTAAGTGGCAGTGCTGGTCAAAAATCCTGGAGGCGGGTTCGCTGGAAGGCAGAGGACTTCCCACTGGAAGGTGGACAGTGAGTTGATAGGGACTGCAAGGACTTGCCTGGCAGGTCAGGAGGTGCTCAGCTAAGTCCCCTCTCATTCTCACAGTGTGTGGACTCTAAGCGATGATGGAAGCCAGGCTTGGGCAGTTCCACAGAGCTTGGGCTTAGGAAACACAGGACACTGGGCCATCAAGCTCTGGACTAATTGGAGTGAGAGAGTTGGTGGGAAGAGCTCATAGAATCAAAGACTAGCTGGACAACAGGCCCTAGGAATGAAAAGAACTTGGTGATGATGGGGGGTCAGCTCCACCTACTTCTAACCCGTCTTTCCTGAGGCTAAAATTTAATTCCCATGACAGAGCTGAGAGGTCCCGATGAATGTACCGGCTGAGTGCATAGGACTTGGCAAGAACAAGCAGAGGTGGGACAGAAGGCTCCCCAGTGCCTAGAGATGTCAAGCCATATAACTCTTTAAGCACAGAACAAAAGCCTCGGGTCATTTCTGTGACTAGGTGAAGGATTCTTTAATGTACAAGGAGTACAGATACTCCTTGACTTACGATGGTGCTACATACTGATAAGCCCATTGTAAGTAAAGAATATCATACTTGAAAAATGCATTTCATATCCCTAATCTCTCAAACCTCGTAGCTCAGTCTAATCTACCTTAAACAAGCTTAGAATACTTATACTAGCCTACAGTTGGGTAAAATCATCTAACACAAATCCCATTTTATAATAAAGTGTTGAATATCTCATGTAACTGATTGAATACCTGCATCCAAACAAGGGCTGGGGACGCCGTCCACGTACAGCATCAGTTGTTTATCCTGATGATTGCGGGGCACGGCACTTGTCTGGGGAAGATCAAAACTCAAAATTCAGAGTAGGATTTCTTCTGAGTTCATGTTGCCAAGTCAAAAAACTGTCAGTGAAAACATTGTAAATTGGGGATCCATTGTGTACAGTGAGTGGCCCCAGCCTCCACCAAAGGGTGCTAACATTATTTGACTTGCAAGAAAACTCAGGGAATTGGGGTGAGAAAGAGAGAGATCATCTCCCCACACTAGCTGAAAACAGCGCAGAGATGTTGTCAGTCGTGATTAAGTGGCTTACAGAGCAGGGAGGTTTGAGGAATGGTACTTTGTCCCAGGATGTGGGGCGAAAAGCAGGGATGATCCTGAGTGAAGTGATGAAATAGGTGGATCTTGGTGATAATGATGATGCCGATGGTAATAGTGAGCTCATATTGAGAGTTATTTAGTGCTGGGCATCATGCGTGTTCTCGGTAAGTACCATTGCAATGAACACTTTAGACATGTATCATTCAATATGGCAGCCAACAGCCACATGTAGTTTTTCAAATTTAGGTCTGTCTTAACTAAAATTAAACTTTAGTTTCATATTTCAAGTTTTCAATAGCCACACTGGCTTGTGGCTACTGTATTGGACAGGGAGGATATAAAACATTCCCACATTGCAGAATTTCCTATTGCACAGTAGCGATCTAGACCGCATCCTTTGAAAGTGTGGTCCATCTGTATTATGTAGAAGTTTGCCAGAAAGGAAGAATCACAGCCTTTTCTCCTGATTACTAAATCACCAATTTGGGAAGCTTATGGACACTGTTTCTTCAAATACATTTTTCCCATCTCAGATTCATTCTCTCTCTTTTTCTTGGGACTCCAACTACCCTTATTTTAGGCCTTTCGATATTGTTCCAGAGGTTCCTAAGGATATATTCATTTTATTTCTCAATCTCTTTCTCACTTCATAAGGAAGAATGGTTTGTATTCATCTATCTTTAAATTTGCTAACCTTTGTTTTTGTATTTTCCGGTTCAAAAATTTCCATTTGATTCTTTCCCATAATTTCTGTTTATCTGCTGAGATGATCTTTGCATTGATTAAGAGCTTATTTTTCTTTATGTAATTGGACATAGTTACAATAATTGCTTTAAATCCTTATCTTATAATTCCAACATCTGGGTCACTTGAGAGTTTGTTCCTGTTACTTGTCTTTTCCCTTGAACGTGGAAATGAGTTACACCTTCCTGATTCTCCACCTGTTAAGCAGTTTTCAATTTTTTCCTGGGTGTTGCAGATGTTTTGTTGTAGAGACTGTGGATTCTGTTAAGTGGTTGCAAAGAGTGTTGATGTTTTTGTTTTAGCGGGCAATTAAATTTGTTAAATGAAAATGCTGTGTCATCTGCAGGAGTTAAGAATCTTAGTTTAATTCTTAAGCCTTATCTGTAACCTGCTCTGATTGTCTTCCATGATGCACAGTCAAAGAGTCAGCTAGAGATTTGGGCCATCTGTACCCAAAGTTTGGGTTTGCCTTCTTTTCTCTCTCCTCTCTATAACCGCCCCTCGCTGTGGCTCTGGTTGCCCCAGATTCCAAGCTGTGATTTCACAGACCAGACAGCTGGAAGGCTTTCTATGAGGGTTTAGCTGCTCCACACTGTAATGCAACTCTGGCTCAGATCAGAGCAGCAAAAATGAGAAGCTCATGCCCCGGTGGTCCTTTCTCCAAGATTTGACTCCCTGCCCCCTCTCATTCCCATGTCAGGGATGTAACGTACCTGCTTTTTATTTTGTGTACTGTTCATTGTTCAGAGTTCATAGTTCTTATATTGGGATGATTAGTCTGTTGATATCTTACTCTTCAATGTAAGAAATAGAGCTCAGTCTTGTGGAGTGAGAATTTCCTTTTTAGCAGGAGCCCAAAATGATTCATGTGCAGTTGAGAAGCACTGCCCTACCTCACCTGAGAGGAAAGTACTTCTCTTATGCTCTCTTCACAGATGGGGAAATCGAGGCTTGAGAAGGTTCTTAAAATGGCCAAGGACACAGAAAGAGTAAGGTGATACAGAACCCAGAGCTATTAGGGGTCTGGCTGCAGAGCTTAACCACAGTGGTGTGCAGTGGTGAAGCCCACCCATGGAAATGGGTGGGCTTCACATTACTCTGAAGTGTGGTGGAAGCCAAGAGACCAGAGGCACAATGAAAAGGCTGTGAGTTGCTGCCTTTAACATGCAGAGAGAGAGAGAGAGAGAGAGAGAGAGATGCCTGGTCACAAAGGTGGAACTTGACTGACCTCCTTCATCCATCAATCTTTGCTTGGTCCTGGATCATTAGGATTTAATATTTTTTCAGTCACTGTACCTAGCATGAGGTGAAATCAATCCTGGGAGTGAGCCTTGTCTCTTGAAACCCTTGAGTTGGAGATCTACTTCATTTTTATTTGATGTAAGTGACTTATCATACAAAGTAGACATTAAGCATCAGTGGAATTTGAAAATGAAATTGCATGCTCACCATTCCAAGGAACTCTAACATGACTCTTGCCTTCCAAGTGTAGAATGCTATAGTGTTATCAATGATCAACACCTTCCTTTGCATCTCACATCCTAACTGGCAACTGTAAAGAGGATTTATGGTTTTTAGTATCCTACAGAGTGGGCCAATCCATCAGCCAAAGAAATATTCAGAAGGTATAAATATCAGCAGTCATGCTATCTTCTTTCTGTAGCAAGTCTCTTAAATTTCTAGGTAAAGTACTCTTTCCAGGTCATCTGGATTCAGATGTGCATAGACCTGTGGAGAACGAAGTAGAGTCTATGGTGAAGATAGATGTGAAGCTGGCCTGGGAATAACTTTAGAGAATATCTGTGCCAACCTCACCTCATTTAATAGAAATGGAGGCCAAGAGAAAGTAAGTACCTTATCCCAAGTCACACAGCTGTTATAAGGTAGAGTCATATACTTAATCCCAGTCTTAGGGTCACCCATGCTATCATGGATGAACTAGGATTTGGCAGATGTGTTATTTGAGTGAAGGTCAAAATGGTTGCTGATGCTGGCAGGAAAAATACATTCCTGGGGCTTCTGGAGTAAATGACATACAGGGGTGGGACATGGGCACCTGGCTGACATTGTGGCAATTGAGGAAAGGTCAGGGGCAGCTGGTAAAGCCTGGAAATGCTTCCCAACCCACCAAACTCCAGGACACGTAGATCCAGCACCACGGACAGCACCAGAAGGGGGTTGTTGGGACCACCAAGAGCTGCAGGCCTGCTCTGACCGACAGGATATTAGAGGTCCAGAGCTGTTAAAACAGACCCAGGCCTCTAATGTCAGTGGCCCTGGTGTTATGGTTGTGGTGAATACCACTTCCTTTAGGTGGAGATTTTGGGGGCTGGAGGGGCCCCAGTTTCTTCTAACCTCATTATTGAAGTAATGTCCTCAGGTCTGGGGTTTACCTTGTGGTGACCAGAAAGCAGAAAGTAGGGAGGAGCCAGGGAGGGAGATACACCCTTCCAGTCACTCACCTCTTCCAGCCAGCCCCCACCTCCTACTAGCACACTCAGCTATGCCCTCATGAGTGTGTTAATCCATTGATGAGAACAGCATCCCCACGACTAAATCACTTTCCACACACACGAGGATGGGGGGGGCTCTAGATCTAAACCATAACACACTCTGAACACTGAATGAACAAATACTCAATCACTGCTCCCAGGAGAAATGTAGGGCTAGATTCCCGCAAACCTCTGGATACAAAACATCGATCAGCTGATCGATGCAAAGCCTGTTTTATGTTTTGTTATTTGTTTAAAAGCATCCGATTTAGTATATTTTGTTGACCCATTAGCATTGAACTCATGGTCAGTAGCACTACAAATCATGCATAAATAAACCTTATCTAACATACAAGGTACGATTTAAAACTATGGTGAGTGTTTAAATGAAAAGAGTTGATTACAGTAAAAGATACATCGTTACTAATCTCCCTCAGAATACTCCCCTTTGCTTGGAACACATTTATTTCATAGTTCTTGCCATTTGCTGAAACAGTTCTGGAAGTCCACTTTCATGACTCTTTTTGAGGCGTGATAAAAGTGACAGTGAACGCTGGTTCTGAGTGCCGTCCAACAGAATGGCAGGATTGTGAAAGCACCGTGCTGTGTCCTCATCCACCTTATTCACCAGATCTGGCACCATGTAACTTGTGGCTCTTCCTCAAACCCAAAGTGATCATGGAAGGTAAATGTTTTGAATCCACTCAGGACATGAAGGCAGCCGCACCAGCACGGGGTGAAGAAGCTCATGAAAGAGGATTTCCAGAACTGCGTCAGAAAGTGACAAGAATGATGGGATAAGTGGAGGGAAGTGGGGGGGAGTATTTTGAGAAGAGTTCATAGCAACTCATCCTTTACTGCAATAAGTTTAAAAAGTTGAACCTTCGCCATACATTTTGATCACACTTTCATGAAGTATATCACAGCTTTCTTGCACTTGGGGACACCAGACAGCACTTCAGCACTATATTTGGGGCCATTTTAAGCAGCGAAATTACCAAAAAAAAAAAAAAAAGAGCACAAAATGCAAAAATAACCTATTAAGCAGACCGTGAGAAGTGAGGTGTTCCTCCACTACTACCGCAGAGTCACCTGTATATTTAACATCCGGGAATTCAGCTCTGTGTACACCAGCCAGGCATCTTCGGCATCAGGAACAAGCTGGCTTTTGTTACCATGAGCAGACCATAAATGTGTTGGAAGGGCATGGGGAGCTCGCGGAACAGGTGGAGAAAGTAGAGGGTCAGGTGAGGGGGGGATCCAGCCCGGCCCAGGTGTAGCCACCGCCGTGATCTGCAGAATCATACTCGCCCAATCTCTGTTCTACGGATACACATGCCAAGCAGCGGGCTCTCTACTCAGCTGCTTAGAATGGTCTCTCCTGGAACATTTGTGCCATTCTGGAAGAGTGGAAGTTGTTGGGTGCACTGGCGTGTGGGAGAGTACCCCTCCTTTGTCTGTAGGTTTCTGTAGTGTGAGGAATGGCTTTGTCACCAACGGAGCTGGGTAGTTCCTGAAACAGGCATGGTGCTTGGACATCTGGATGACAAATGTTCACTATGGGGTAGGTCGAAGAGGGGAAGGAGAAGAAAGAGAAACCAAGGGAAAGTGCAGTGGAGAGGGAGAGAGGGAGAAAGGAAGGGCAACGGAGGGATGAGAGAGGAAGGAAAGCAGGAGAGAGGAAGAGGGAGAGAGAGAGACCCACAGAGAGCTTGTGCTGCATGCTAAGCAGGAGGGAGGCGAATGCCATGCTGCTCCCACAGGCTCCGTGTTCTTTCCTCTATAACGTGTGAGACTCTCCTGTCCTTCAGCACAGCTTCTGCAGGTGGGTCAGCTGTGGACTCTGCTCCTCCCTGACTTCTGTGTCAATCTGCTTCACCCCGGGGGCGGGGACAAGCCGTGTGGCTCTCAGGGAGGGATGTGCACCTCGCCCAGGCATTTCCAGCGGGACCTTTTTTGCTATGAATGATTTTGCCTCAGTGCTGGAATGGGATGTCTCTTCTCATGGGATTGCTGGGTGCTTTGCACACTTCTCTCTAGTCCTTATTCGATTCTGGTAGGCAGGCGTGATTGCCGTTGTCACATTTTACAGAAGTGACCCAGAGAGGGCTTGAGTGTATTGCAGGTTTTTTAAAAAAATGCTGTCTTGACCTAGTTTTGAGGTCCTGGTAAAAGGCCAGTCTGTCCTTCTTCTTGAGTAGCTGATTGAGCCCACACTTCAGCCACTTCTCTTATAGGGCTCCCCAGTTCTGGGGACACTGTGCAGCAGCTGTGATTACTTGAGAGGCAGATTCCAGACAACCAGGGACAGGTCCTATTTCCTAAGCCCACGGAACTGTTCAAATTCCACAGAGAACCCTCAAGACAGCTAGTCCCCAGTGCCACTTGCTTACCATACACGGGCTGTCCCCCACAGGTCCAGCATACTGTGACTCTGTCCCCAGGCGCCCCGCCCCCACCCCAAGCGTGGCCCTCTGTGGCACCGTTCTCTCTTGCTTTGGAGCTGTAAGGAACATGGAGTTCTGCCTTTCCCCTGTCAGAGTGTTACTGTGCTATGTCCTCCTCCCCCCGTCAACTGGACCTTAAATCTTACAAGACAGTGACACATTCCACCCTCCAATATGCCAGTCACTAGAGCAAGTGAGGTCTAAATGGAGTGATCGCAGCAAAGTCGTCAGTTGATAAATGGCTCCTGCAGCCTCTGGGCTACAGGAGGGCAGGTGCAATATCTGTGCAAGTGACAGTCGTGTCCCCTGCAAACCAGACAGCACCTGCTCAGTAAATTCTGGTGTAATTGCCCTGATGCCGGTGAGCAGGTACCACGTCCTTGGGACTCTGTGATGTGTACAGACATCATTGCTGGCAGTGAAGATGACAATACCCTGAGAAGACAAGCCGTGAGTAGCAGCTGCGGGGAAAGGAGGATCCTACTGTACCTCGCCTGTGGGCTCCCGCAGCTCTGGCTTTGCTCAATCCTGAGATTTAGTCTGTAGGAACTCCGGGTCCATGGCCGCTTGTCAGAACTGCACTGTGACAAATTCTATTGCTTTCTGGTGAGATGACAAGGATGATTATTCAGTCTGCAAGGAGAAAGTTCTGGATTTCCCCATTTGGACCAGGTACAGAGAACATGATTGAGATTATGCAGCCATGTCAGGGAGATGCTGGAGCCAGGAGTCAGGAGACACCACTGGCTAGACCTAGGAAAGTCACTCCCCGTCCTGGGGATGGTTTCCCCAACTCCACAGTGAGGGGATAAGATCACTCCTGAAGAGAAAATACGTGAAGGGGTTCAGGGTGGAGTCTTGCAGCCAGATGCTTGGGTTCAAATCCCGGATGCACCCTTATTAGCTGTGAGACATTGGCCAGCGTTCTCTCTGAGCATCAGTGTCTTAATTTGTGAAATGAATACAAAAAGCATCAACCTCATAGGATGATGGTGACCATGAAATTAGGTCATTTGTATTTGCACTTTACTGGTGGAACAAAGGAGTTGCTTAATACATGCCATTATTATTATTTATTATTATATTATAATATAATGTTAATATATTAACAATAATAAATATGATCATGAATAGGGTGGAAAAAGTCTCAAAGTATCTCCAAAGCAAATACTTATTAATTACTGTGTTAGTGTCACGTAGTTGCTGTAACACAGGACCACAAATCTGATGGCTTAAAAGAATACACCTTTATTCTCTTACACTTTTGGAAGCCAGAAGTCTGAAATCAGTTGCACTGTGCCAAACTGAGGTGACAGCAGGGTCACCTTCCTTTAGCGGGTCTAGGGGACAGACTGCTCCTTGTTTTCTCCCAGCTCCTTGTGGTTGATGGCTACTATCTGTAGCTTCCCTTGTTTTCCGTCTGGTAAGGTCCCATGTGATGGGCCCACCGTGGTAGTCCAGGATACTATCCCTAGGGCAAGACCCATAACCTAATTATATGGGTAGACACTTTTCCCCATAGAAAATAACATTTGCAGGTTCCAGAAATCAGATTTGACATCTTTAGCGGCCCTTATTCCCAGTTACTAAGAGGAAAACAGTAACTACAGAGAAGGATCCTGGAAGACCCCACCATGACATCCAAATTAACCTAGGGACAAAGGAACACCAGGTACCCCTTGCTGTGGGGCGCTGAGAAGGACAACTATTATTTAGCGAACCACCCCCCGCCACCAAATTGCACAACTCGAATAGAATCACAGTGGACTCACTGCAGACCAATCCACATGGAAGGGCCGTATGTCAAAATGTCAAGGTCAGGAAAGACACTGAGGAACAGTCTCAGCTTGAAGTGGGGGACCGAAGAGGGCAACTGTACACAAGGGGAATCTGGGCCAGAATGACTTTTTCTACAAAAGGCATTGTCGAGATAATCAGCAGGATTCGAGTAAGGTTTGTAGATTAGAGAACAGAATTGTATTGAGGTTAATTTCCTGATTTTGTTGTGCTGTATAAGAGACAATCCTTGTTTTTAGGAAATACACATTGAAATATTTAGGGGGAAATATTGTTGGGTCTGAAAAGTTACTCTTAATTGCTGTTTCTCTCTTTCTCTTTTGATAGCAGTTCATCAATATGTCTATATGCAGTATGATTGCAGAATACAGTGAATATTTAAAGTAAAAAGATTATTACAGTGAAAGATACACGGCCAATGATCCCCCCTCAAACTACTCCTCTCACTTGAAACACATTTTTCTCATTATTCTTGCCACTTTCGGAATCAGTTCTGAAAGTTCTCCAACATGAGTCGAGTGTCTTTAGTTGCACTGTGCTGGCTGCTTTGTTGTCCCGAATGGATTAAAAATGTTTACCTTTTTTTTTTTTAATTTTTAAAAAATTTTTACCAAGAACATGTATTGGTACATTATATACATAATGATCATAATCAACATGGTTATTTTGTACCTGTACATGATGTATCTTGGCTTTCCCTCCCTTCCCCTCCCTTCCCCTCCCCTCCCTTCCATTCACCCACCCTTCCCTATTTGCAACACGTTTATTTACAATTTTCCATTTTTTTCCCTTTCATCTTTCCTTTTAACCTTCTTCTTTATCCCCCTTTTCCCTATCTAGTTCTCCTCTCTTTTGAATACTATCTCTTTTTTTTAAACATAATATCTATTATACCCCTTTGTCCTTATTTATACTTATGGTTTCTCATATCAGAGAAACAATTCGATGTGTACTGATAAGTGTCTGATTTATTTCACTCAACAGTATGTTCTCAAGGAACATCCATTTACACACAAATGACTCTAGTTTATCCTTCTTTATGGCGGTGTAGTACTCCATTGTGTAGAAAATCCACATCTTCTTCAGCCATTCATCAGTTGTTGGGCATTTAGGTTGTTTCCAAGACTTAGCTATTACAAATTGTGCTGCTATGAACATGGCTGTGCATATATCACTGTGATATGATGATTTTAATTCTTCTGGGAAGATACCCAGCAGAGGAATAGCCGGGTCAAATGGAACCTCTAGTTGTAGTTTTCTGAGGAATCTCCACACTGACTTCCACAGCAGTTGGACCAGTCTACATTCCCACCAAGAGTGGAGGAGGGTTCCTTTTTCAAAATGTTTACCTTTTATGGTCAGTTTGACTTTAAGGACGAGCCAAAGTTGCATGGTGCCAGATCTGCTGAGTAAAGTGGATGAGGACACTCTGTGATGTTTCTCCGAGCTGCCTTTCTCTTGGATGGCACTCTGCAGTGGTGTTCGCCATATTTTTGAACACACCGGGTAAAGATATTTATGAAAGAGGACTTCCACAACTGCTTCAGAAAGTGGCAGGAATAACGGGATAAGCATGTTCAAACTGAGGGGAATTTTTTTTAACGATAGCAAAAGGAACAGGCTCTGCAGAGTGAGTTTGGGCCAAGTAAAAGGAAAAGAAGTACGTCCTACAGCAGGAGAGTGGGCCACTATGCAAGAGAGAGTACAGTGGCAAAAACTCAATGTGTCCTGTTTGGATCATCCATTCCTCAGGCTGATGTCCAGTCTAGACCATCTGATCAAAAACCCGCTCGAGTTCTCGCGAGAAGTCCACATGCAGGTCTGTGGGAACTATTCTGTGCATGTGACTTGGGATTTTATCATACCTCCTTCCCCAGCCAGTTTTAGCCACGCCCCATCTTCCTGTCTCATTTCCTCTCTGAGAGACACAAGTCCCCATAATTCTTTAGAGGGTGCTGAGGGAGTGGAGGTCTCTGTCTTCTATAGCTTCTTCCAGCTGGAAGGGGCTGTAGACCCTACCTACTGGGAGTATGTGCTCTCCAGCTACCTTGGGGTGCTGTGGCTCACTGGCTGGGTTGAGGAGAAAAACTGTTAGGAGACAATGAGAAAAGAACCAGTGACCACTGAGCTGCCTGTTTGATGGGAGAGAGAAACTTTACTATTAGCCCAAATATGAGGAGGTCAGATTTCCACGCTTCCTGTGGAGGAGGATGTAGTCAGAGAGGAATGTCGGGTGAGTTACTGAGATCCTGAGAGCCATGGCCTTAGCGAGGTCCTGTTTACTCATCTGTAGCTGCATGGAGTCTTGCTTTTTGAAGAGAAATCTCAAGTCTTCCAGAGGGTCACAGGAGTGGCTTCTTCCTTTTTCGGGTGGTCTTTCACTCTAGATAGTTTAAGTGGAACTGGCTTTATTCTAGATTGATGAATTCAGTTATTGCTCTCTGCCACCTTCACTGGAGTGGGTGTAGCAAGGATCACTGAAAAGGGGCTTTTCCATTTTGGTTTTAATTGGTCTGCAGGAGTCCCTTCTTTCCAAGTTTTTATAGGCACTTGGTCTCCAGGGAAGACACTAGGTGGTCCCCCGGACCAGGAGCTGGCAGGACTCTGTTCTCATACATTTGGACAGCCTGTTTTTGCAAGGAGGTTAATGGCGATGTGTCTTTTACTGTAATAAAATGTTAAAATTTAAATATTTACCATACATTTGGATCATACCTCTTATATCTCCAAAACAATTGCAAATACTTTTTTTTTTGCAAATACTTTTATACATAGAATATATATATTATAAAATTATATGTATCTGAATACCCCCCTCTCCTATATCCATATTTTCTTCCTGGAACTTGTGAATGTGTCATGTTGAAAGGGAAAAGGGACCTTGTGGATGTGGTTAAAGACATTGAGATGGGGAGATTATCCTGGACTATCTGGGGAGTCACAATCTCAAGAGTCCTGATAGTGGCAAAAGGGAGGTAGGAGGATCAGCTCCTAGAAAGAAGGAGTCAGCGATGATGGAAGTCGAGAGAGAGTTTTGCAGACATGAAGCTGATACCCTAAAACTGGAGGAAGGTGCCAGGAGACAAAGAATGCAGGTGGCCTTGAGAAGCTGGAAAAGGCAGGACACGAATGCTCTAGAGCAACACTGCTGTCACCTGGACTTTACATCTGGAAGACTCATTTTCATACTTCTGACCTCCAGGACTATAAGAGAATATGTGTTATTTTAAGCCATGGCGTTGGTGATAATTTGTTTCAGCAGCCACAGGAAACAAATATTCCACCTATTAATATATTTATTCACACTTGTATATGTATACTTAGGCAGAGAGAATGATAAATTTAAGGTGATACAATATTAACATTTAGGGAATGCAAGTAGAAGGATCTTCGGGGAGTTTTTATGTATTTTTTTTTGCAATTATGTTTTAAGTCTGAAATTATCTTGGAAGAAAGTTTAAAACAATAATATGATAGTCAAAGAGGACCTAGATTCACCATCATGACTGAACATTTCCTTCTTCCAAACTTTCATTTCCTGGATCTTCTTATACTCCTGGAGCTGAATCGGTAGTTCTCTGTCTCCTCATTTTATCCTCATGATAATCCCCAAAGGAGGCGTCGTTACCTTCCCACTTTACAGGCTAAGGACCAAAGAGTTTAAGGAACTTGCTGGGAGTCAACTGCTAGTGGATGGGAGACCCAGGCTTCCTCCCGCTATCCCTGTTGGCCTCTGTCCTTCCTGGTGGGTGCGGGCTCAGGGGTGGGGGACCCGCAATGGTTAGAAGAATGGCTCTCACAGTGTGGTCCCTGGGGGAGCTGGTTATAAAGGATGCCCTGGGGATGGGGTCAGCTCCTGTGTGGCAACAAGCCCCGTGGGCCATTCCGATGCTCGCTCTTGTTCAAGACGCCCTGCTTCAGAGGGCTGGTGTTTGGTGCCTGATGGCAAGCATCGACTCTGTTTGTCATCCTCTGCATTATTTATGAGCTTTCATTAATATGCAAATGCACGCCAGTTGACTGGCTTGCCTGGCATGGTTCCGCGCATCTCATACATCAGTGGCTGCTGTGCCCTCGTTTAGTAATTCTCCAACTGTGGGCCACTCTGTAGCTGCGAGGAGATCTAGAAATCCTCCGCTCAGAGGCCGATGAACCGGGGTGGCTCCCGTATGCCTGGTATTTCTGCTGCCTCCGTGTTCTTCCCAGGCCTGTGGAATTGCTAAGGGGTCCCTGAAACCTTGGGCCCTGGAGACAGGTGGATTGAAGTTTGCATTTCAACTTTGCCGATTGCTGGTGGGAGACTAGAGCAGGACATTTGACCTCCAAGCCCATTTCCCCACCCATGGGATGGAGCTGGGAGAACCCTGGGAGTTAGTGGAGATGTGTGTGGTTCTTGTTTTCTCCCAGTCTTGGCCTCAAAGGGCTCCAGTGACCTGCCTGTGTTAGTTAGATTTTCAGAGCCAATGGTTTTAAGAGAGCAGATTTAATAGGGGACATTTACAGATTACAATATTCACCCAGAAGCCAAATGCAGAAGGTGCCGAATGTCCATCCAGGCACTGGAGACCCAAAAGATCCAATTGAGGGCTGGGAGCCCACAACACTGTCCTGTGTACGTCCATGTCTGCACATGATGGCTGGAAAGATCTTCCCTGGAACCAGGATACGATGCTCGCAGCAGAGATGAAGACCAGAGCTCCTCCGAAGCAACAGCGGCCATCCTCGACGACAGCAAGGCCCTGAGCTCCTTCCTCGACGAGGACAGCTGAGTTCTTTTTGGAAGAACTAGCCGCAGCAGAGCTTCCTGGGAAACAGCCCGCCGACTAGCTACAGCTTCCACTCTGCCTTATGTTGCATCAGCAACAACCCTCAGGTGGATCTCGTACGCCCGGCATCACACCAGCTCAGTCCAGCTGGGCGTCCTGGCTCAAGCTGACCACATTAGGTCCACCACACTGCCCAAGGTCAGACAGCTCTCTTGTGGTGGCATCAGGCTAGAAGCCAGGTGTCCCGGGTCCTCGTCCAGCTATAAGGACTCCTGGCCTGTTGTTAATCCACCCGGAGGCTGGTGTTATGAGCATTGCCACTTTCTTTGCTTTCTGTTGCTGCTGACTACTGGGGTGAGGGGTTGGTTTTAGGGGTCTGGTGGCCCCTAGTTGGCCCTCTTTGGAGGCTGAGGGATAGGGGAGCAGGAGACAAAACGAGCTGATGAAGGTGGCTGCTGCCCCTGCCTTAAAATACCACTCATGGCCATCTACTGTACTTTATCCTCAGCTTGTCCTAAGGCTGTCGGGAGCAGCGGGCAGCCAGGCTGCCCTCTTTTCCCTTTCTGTTCTATTGCAAGGAGGTATTTCCAGTGAGCTGGTGGTTCCTGGGGAAAGTCGCCCCACCTCTCAGAGGCTCAGTTTCCTCATCCGTCCTGCAGCACTAATCATAGCAGCCACCACAAGGACGGCTGTTAATGCTGGCTGAGACGGTCTTTGGTACAGTGTCCAGCCCCCGAGAGCCCCCGAGAGGCAGTCACATATGGCTGGAGGGTGGGCCCTCATCCGTCTCGGTATTTTCCAAAGGGCACAGTGGAATTCTTGGGAGGGAGCTGGAACTGCATGTACAGGTGGGATTTCTTCTTCCCAGAAACCTCAGTTCTCCTCTTAGGGCCTTCCGCTGACTGAGCGGGGCCCACCCAGATGAGGCAGGACAATCTCCTTCACCCAACATCAACTGATTAGCAACACTAGCGACATCTGAGAAACACTCTCACGGCGATGAGCCTAGCTCGGGACAGCTGAACCCCGGGACCAAGCATGGGAGGGTGTCTTGACTAAGTTCCTCCAAGTGCTTGGGAGAGAGTCATTTCTCAAACACAGACTCCAGTGCTGGCTTCCACCTAAGATTTACTCTGGGTCAACAAGAAAACAGAGTTACACCACTAAATAAAAACAGAAATTGTCCCCGAGGCCCTCTTAATTTGTATATGAATTAAAATCGAGAAAGGTGAAAATATATTTTCACAATAACACCTGCATTTGTGTGTGCGTAACAGAGGACAATAACCCAGCAAAGGTCACACATAAAAGTGACCATCACACAGCGCAGTGAGAACTCGGGCGACAGTGAGAGTCACATGAGAGTGGTGGTCACTTTTTATTCCCTCCTTCAGCCCTTCTGGCTACCCGTGGTGAAGGTCTCCGTTAATGTCACCATAGTTTAACACTTTCCTGTTGGTCCTTTACAGCAAGGAGCAAACAGACCCAAGGTCAGCGCGTCAGACCCCCTGTGGACACGGGCTGGAGATCACTGACACCATTTTGATGTCATTGTGGGTATTTCCTTTGGAGACCCAGTTTTGCTAATGATGCTTGTATCTTTCATTGGCAACAGGAACAGAAAGTTAATTTTAAAGTAAAATTTAAGTAAAAAAAGGAAATAAATTGTAGTCCAGGACGTGGCAGCAATCATGATGGCTGGGTGGGGATAATGGAAATAGAGGGTCCAGCAAGGCCACCTAGAAGAGGGTTCTTTCAGCCAGAGAGTGGTAAAGCCCTAGCCTCTGTAGTGTTGGGAGCGGGGGGCGAAGTCTCTGTCGGTGTTAACTATGTCCTTAATGCCTTTACAAAGCTGCCAGTGACCCTTCAGAGCAAAGAGCAACCCAGCAGCAGTGGCTTCCAAGAACTGCATAGATCCACCCACCCAGCTGTTCTGGGTCACTCTGACTTGTATCATTTCCCCTCCAACTCTTGCGGCTCTGGCCACACTGGCTTCTCCACATTCCTCCAAAATGCAAGATCAGGTGGCATAAGCCTCTGGGAGGCCAAGGCAGAAGGGTCACAAGCTCAAGTCCTGCCTAGGCAACTTAGGTCCTGTCTCAAAAAAAGTTGGGGGTGTATGTAGCTCATGTGAAGGCCTTGGGTTCAACTCCCAGTACTACGTGTGCGCACACACACACACACACACACACACACACACACACACATACACACACGAAGCAAAAAACAAAACCAAAAACCGAAACGTTGTACCAGATCACTCTGACCTCCGGGCCTTTGCACTAACTGTTCCCTCCACCTGATGTGTCCATCCCCAAGAGAGTCACCTGGCTGATTCTCTCCCCTTCTTCCAGTCTTGGTATTGAGCTACCTTCTCAGCCTCAGATCATTTACATTTCACATCCCTGACCGTTTTGCCTGCCCCCCATATCACTTATTACACTACCTTGTACAGTATTTAATCATTTAGTTTTAGATACTACACTTGATCTTAGCCAAAAGGCTGAGAAGTGATGAATCATTTCGTTTTAGAAGGTAAGTCTCTCTCCCTCCCTTGCTTTGGGGGAGACTCTTACTTTGACCCTGTGTTGAGTTCTGTCTACTGCCCACTATCTGGGTGCCTCTGGGCGGGTTCTTTAACCTCAGTGGCCTCTGTGGCCTGTGGTCTATCCACCGGCTTATGATGTCTACCACAGGGGTGCTAGCGCAGATCAAACGAGAGGATGCGTAGGAAATCCCCAGTTCTACCAGTCACTATCCTGAACATTCTAGTTCGGTTTTTTGGTTATTGTTGTTGTTTATTTTTGTTTTTTGCAGTGCTGGATTTGGACCCAGGGCCTCAGGCATGCTAGGCAAGTGCTCTGCCACGGAGCCACGCCTGACCCTCAGTTGATTTTCAGAGGAAATGCTCACGTAGATCAGATGAGAAGTGTCGTGTTTTCCCTTCCTTCACTCTTTTCCTTCCCTCCAGAGTCTTGTGTCCTCTGTCCCTGCCCAGCTCTCAGGAATGATCCTGCTCAGTCCTTTGTTCCTCATGGTGAATCAGAGTGAGTTACTGGGGTCTCCGTCCCAGGAGTTTTCTAAAAATTACCAAGGGAAAGGGAAATTGTGGTTCTTGTAAAAATCCAGACATACGCACAGGATATATATAATTAACATGTGTATGTTCTCTATATGGAATATAGATATTGATGTAATGAATTTTTACCTGCTTATTTCTTTTTAAAAAAAATCAGCAGTGTTCAATCCCCAGTACCACAAAAAAAAAAAAATCAGCAGTGCATTTTGGCTGTTTCTCTGAATTCGTTGCACACCAGCATTCCCTTATTCTTTATTAGTGTGATTTTCCTTGGGAAAGTAACTCCCCGTGACCCAAGCCTTAGTGTCCTTATCTATACATCGGGATGATGACTGAGTCTGCCTGGGAGGGGCCACCATGGCCTTGCAATTGCTGTTGCTGTGACCTTGGACATCACACCCTCATTGGTTAACTAGACCCAAGGGGCGAACTTCTAGGTTGTCTCCACTTTGTGCTGGTGCAGTCTACAATCGCTCACCCAAACCCAGCTTGATCACCTGTATCATGGACTGTGAGATCATACTGGGTGGGGACCTGGGGAGCATCCTCCAGTTAGATGGACTAGCAGAGTCTTCGGGGGGACCTTGGCTTTTCTGCTCAATGGGGTATGCACTACGAAGAGCCCTGCACTGGAGCAGGGTGGGGGGTGTTGTCCCCAAGCTAGTATTGGCTCCACATTTATGATGGAAACATGTCCAGTTTCCAAAAGCTCTTGGATTTTTAAATTACAGACATGTACGTGACTATGTTCTCTCGGGCAAATGTTTCTGTAAGATAAATTTCTAGAGGTGATGTGACTGTGTTAAGGAATCTGCTCATTTTAAGATGTTAAATAATTGTTCATCATTTCCTATCCTAAATTGTGCTCTGATCAGCGCTAGTTCTAGGCTGGGATAGCTGTGGAAGACAGAACCCTTGGGTTCCTGCATCCCAGGGTGCATGAAAGTCTGGGGGGATGGGGCTGCCCCCCCTTGAGGTCCACGGAGGGAGTGCTGGGTGTATCTGCTCTGTGTGCCTGCGAGGGAAATGGGTCTCTGCAAGCAGAAGGAGGAGCCAGGCTTGGAATAATTGGGGCTGAAGAAAATGAGATCTGAGCTCCCTATGGCCTGTGGAGAGGCAGATAAAGCCTCCGGGCAGCTGGCCTCAGAGGCTGGCGCCCTGGGGAGGCAGCTGGTGTTGGAATTAGCTCTGGCTTCCTTCCCATCCCAGAGCTGTGAGCTCCAGGGCAGGGTTTGGGTTGTGTTTCCTTCCAAATGTCTCCATCTGTTTTCATCAGAGGAGAAAATGCTTGTGTGGAGCCGGAAGGCAGCTGGGGCCACAGTGGATGGAGCCGGTGGCATGGTGTGGGGCGTGAGACAGATGTCCTGAGGGAGTGTGGCAGGAGCTGGGTACCTGCTGTGTCCACCATCTTCACAGTGATGGTCCACAGTCTTCTTCCTGTGGCATGGTTGGCACCCTGCACCATGCCTGCACTTGGAGGAACTTGGCACATGATCAGATGGAAGGAAACAGAGAGAGAGAAAGGAGGAAGCCGTGTGATCCTTGCGTGCTGAAGCTAAAGGTGGTTTTTGACGATCATCCTATGTCCCCATTTTACAGAAAGCAAGTGGAGTTCCAAAGGGGCCGAAGTCACCCAGCTGGGGTCTCTTGGTTGATTTCTAAGCCTCTACCCTCTGGAGAATCCCGGGGCAGGAGTCCCCTGTGGAGAGCTACCATCACATCTGTGTTCTGTCTTGGGATCCCATGGTTGTCACTGGAGCCATCCCGTCTCCTTGGTTGGCCTTGGGATCCTCATCTATCAAATGCACGTTCCACCCGAATGGGAGCGAGGAGTAAGAATCAAAGTGGATCACTTCTTCCCTCCTGCTTAAAATCCCCTGCATGGCTCCCTGTTGCTTTCCACATAAGTCACATGTCCCTAATGGGACTGTTGGCCCCTGTACCCCGCTGTACATCTTCCCTGTCAGCTGGCAGCTCTACCCTTCATTCCGCGGGGCCTTCGCTCAGCCCTCTGCCCAGCAGTTTGGCACCTGGATTTTGGACCTGGAGCACCACTTCAAACCCCAGCTCTACTGCTTCCTGGCTGGCAGCCTTAGGAAAGTCACTTCCTCTCTTTGGGCCTCAGTTTCCTCATCTGCAAATGGGACAAACAATAAGGAAACCTGCTTCACGGGGTTGCTGTAATTCTGAAAGGAATTAACGCATGGGTGGTATCTTTGTTACTTTTCTCTCATTGCTGAGACAAAATACCCGACACCCAAAGTTAAGAGAGGAAAGGTTTATTTAGCTCACAGTTTGTAGAGGTTTCAGTCCACAATCAGCTGGGTCCGAGGCAGGGTGGCAGGCCGACAGGCAGAAGGCAGCAAGGTGAGCAAGGGAGCAAAAGGGGACTAGACAAGCCTCTTTCTGTCCCTCGTATCTGTCCCAGGCTCTCTGCCCTCAGGGTGGGTAGCACTCCCACCCTTACTCCTGCACCCTTAATGCTAGTGTCACATCCTTGATCCCAGCAGAACTAGCCAAACCGATCAGGGGACTAACTTAGTCATCACACACTCTAGATGCAGCCACCTCTGAAAACGCCCCACCTGTGACCACGTGAGGCTTTGAGGGGACATCTAGACACAAGCCCTAACAGCTGGACTAAAGGCTCTGTCAGTGTCTGCTCTCACCACTTCCCACAACCCTCGACTTCCCTCCCGCTGCTCGGCCAGGATGATTTCCTCTCACGCGCGATCGCTTGGCTAGAATCAGCCCTCATCACCAGACTCTAGTCTCCGGGAGGGCAGGAAGAGGTCTGTCTCCTTCATAGCTGAGCACCCAGCACCCAGCACCCAGCACCGTGTCTGGAACGTAGTAAAGGGAGCTCCAGAAATACTCAGCAGGGCTTGGGGAATCCTGATGCCGTGTCATTCTGGTGTCCCCGGGAATCTGATCTGTCCGGGTTACAGTGTCCGACGGACCCACCGCACTTCTACACTTCCTCCTGGGCCCCGTAACCGAGACGATTAGACTGCTCTGCTTCGTGCCGGGCCCCCAGGCCTCTGGCTGCAACCCTGTTCAGCCGCGGCCAGTCATTAGTGCAGTTGCTGCTTCTCTAATTAGATGCATCGGATGAAAAAGAAATGGCCCCTCACACATGCTACCAATTAATGCAGGGGCCCCTCCGGCGGCAGCTGCCTCTGGGTCCTTGTGTCTCAGGGGACTGATGAAAAGACGTAGTTATCTCCTGGCCATGCGGCTGGCGTTGGGTGATCTGGGCCAGCCTGTCCCTTTGGTCCGCTCCCCAGCCTTGCAGAGTCCTGGTGGTGGTGGTGGGGTTAACAAGAGAATGGACGCGAGGCCGAGGTCCCACGGTGACCTCCTCGTAGCATGTACTTGAGCTTACGGAAACCATCACGGCGTGAACTTGGTTGTCCCCCGCTGGCTGCTGGAGGAGGGATCAAGCCCCGCATGCCCGACTCGCTCTGCACACATCACCTTTTGCTTATTGCCCTGGTTCCACTCATGTCCCTGCAGTCCACACTCACCCTGTGGCCAGCTGCTCTTCCCAGAGTGCACATCTGTCCCTCTTTTGTCTGCTCCTCTCTGTGGCCCTGGGTAAGTCCCAAAGTTCTGATAAATTTCCCCGAGCTTCTTTGTGATCTGGCCCCTCCTTAGCCCCCGAGCTCAGTTCTTGCCTCCTCTGTACCTCTGTCCCAGCCCCTGATTCAGGCAAACCGAGTGTCTTTCACTTTATCCAAAGACTATTACCTCCAGGCTTTTGCATATGCTGGAGTGTCCCTTTGCCAGGAACACTGTCCCCTTCTTGCTGTGGCTGAAGTCAGCTCATCCTTGAAGAAGTCTTTCCTGGGGCTCCCGTATCACGTTACATATTACCGAACCCCATTTTTCCAATCCTCTGTCCTGTCTCCAGGCTTTTACTTCTGCAAGGTCTGGGACTTAAGGTCTTATTTGCTCATATAGCCCTTGTTCCTGGAGCATAGTAGGTGCTCAATAAACTTTTTCAGACTAATGAAAAGTGTGTGTTGTAAAATGTATAATACCAAAGATTCCCTATAATATTAATAGTGGTGCTAGAACAACAATAATAAATGTAGAAAGCCAAGGTGGGTGTTGCCATTCCCATTTTACAGTTGAGGGAATGGTTCTTCCTGTTCTGTGCCTATTGAACTGGGAGCCGGGGGACCCACGGGGAGGGAGGCAACCAGCACCCTCTCAGTGCCAGCACATTCCGGCTTAGCAGCGTCTCCACTGACGCCTGCTTCTTCCGTCCCACATTGCTGGTCAGGTCCTGTGTCTTGTGTGGACGGCTGAAGCAGCCTCACAAGAGAATTTCCACCATCTCCCTGCTGGATCTATCTTGTGTTTCCTATGAGGGAGTCAGAAACGCCAGCTGCTCTCCAGCTTTGGTGCTGTAGCCCCCAGTGTCTGCAGTCCACCAATGAAACGGGCTTCAGACTCTGTGGGCCTGGCGCCAAAGACCCCTCAGGATCTGTCCTCAGCCCTCCGTCCAGCGTCCTTCCCTTTTCTTCTCTTTTCCTTCCATCCTAGCCTGTCTGTGCTTTGTTTGCACTGCCCATCCTCTTGTTTGTTCTTGTGCTGGTCTTCTTGCCTGGAATGCTTTTCTCTCTAATGTCACTGTGGGGAACTCCTATTCACTCTTCAGGGCCCAGCCCAGACACCTCTTCCTGGAAGCCTGCCCTGGTTTTCCCAGCTGGAAGTGATTGTTCAACCTCTTTTTCTGGTCTCTTCCAGATTACATCTCTCCCCCACTTCTATGTGAGCTTTGTGTGCCTTTGCCTTCCCTCTGCCACCACACAGGAGGCCCCCGGAAGACACGTGCAGGGAGCTGGCAGGAAATGGGTGTTGGAGAAATAGAGATTGGCTTAATTTATTAATGAAGGGTGGGTGAAGAAACGAAAGACCACGGGAAGTATGATTGGAATATATGATTAATGTTTACATTTTTAAAAATTGTTTCAATAAAAGACACATTGTCATTAATTCCCCTCAAAACACTCCTCCTTCCCTTGAGTACATCTCTGCCATTGTTCTTGTCACTTTCTGAAGCAGTTCTAGAGTCCTCTCTTGTGATTGTCTTTACTTGTGATATTGTAGCTGCCTCAATGTCCTGAGTTGATTCAAAACATTTACCTTTCATGGTCATTTTGACTTGGGGAAAAGCCAGAAGTTGTATGGTGTCAGATCTGGTGAATAAGATGGATGAGGATACATCATAGTGTTTTTATTTGACAGAAATTGGTGTAAATGTTTGATCAATACGGTGCGATTGAAATATGATAAATGTTTAAATTAAAAATTTAATACAGTAAGACACACATTGCCGCTAATCCCCGTCAGAATAATGAAACTATCCCCATTTGCTTCAGACACACCTATCCCATCATTCTTGGCAAGTGTCTTTGGTTGTAATTTAAATATAGCAAATTTAAATATTCACTATAGTTTTAGATCATTTGTTGTAGACTGTGGCTGAAAAAAGTCCCAGGTTTTATAGCCAGAGAGAGCTGGGTTTGAATGTACCTGTGACACTCACCACCTGTGTGGGGAACTTTCGCCTCTTTGAGCCCCAGTCTTCTGTGTGGCTTTTTAGAGCTGTCCAGGAGACTTTAAATAATACAAGTGAAATGACCAGCACACAGGAGGTGCTCAACAGATTTTTTAAATGAATGCATGAATGTAGACGGTCATTGGAAGATGACAGGTTTTGCCACCAACCGGACTTAGTTTGGACCCACTTTTCAGGTACTTTTCACCTGTTACGACTTAAGGCTGTTCCTTCACCTGCCTGGTGCTTCATCTGCTGCTCCATTCCCCGGCGGGGCTGTGCTGAGTTCTGAGGGAGTGGGCCCGGACTCTTGTCCCCATGAATTTCACCGAACCTGAATAACGTGGCCGCCTCTGAGTGATTTGTGCCTGCCAATGTCTTCTTTTAGCAACATCAATCTTCAGGTTATTTCCAAATAAGCACAAATCCTCAGCATAAATGATTCTTGCTGGGATCAACAGGTGTGAATCCTGCTGGATTCAACAAGTAGGACAAAACTCACCTGCTTCCACCAGCTGAGTGTCACAGGATCAGGGGCTGCAGCCTGGGTCTGCCTATCCGGATGTGCCAAGCCCAGGGGGCAAATGCTGTAGAATTTGGATTGTGAAACCTGAGTTTCAGCTCAGGATCTATTTGTTGCCCCAAGTTTCTATTTCTTATCTGGAAAACCGGACTATCAGATCTTCCTCATAGCATGAGAGTGAAGTTTAAGTAAGACACATGAAATTTCTTGTCATAGTGGCTGCTAAATGACAGGTGCTCAGCAACTATATCCTTTCCCCTCATTCTCCCTCTTCCTTTCCCTCCTTATATCCTTCCTTTCTGCCTCCCTCCTGTTTCCTTCCCTCTCTTTTCTTTCTCTTCCTTGTCAGGAATGATTTGTCAGCCATAGGAGTGTCAACTTGCAGTGGTACCTGTCAGAGATACTAGGGGTGGGGAGCAGCCCTAAAACCAACAAAGGATAGTAGATGGTGGGTAAACACCGCAGCTGCCTCACCTGCCAGGCAACAGAACTCTGAGCATTTTCCGCACAGTCTCCCAGAAGCCTCTGGGGGTGGGGGGGTAAAGCCTCAGTTGCTTGGGTGGTGACCTCCTCGCAATATCCTACTATTGGTTCCCATTCCTTCCCTCCCACATTTTCCTACTTCCTACTAGTATTTATTATGATCACCTCCCATATAAATTAGCGCACCTGAGTCTTTGTCTTGGGAATCTGCTTCTGGGAGAACCCAAAGGCAGATCCTAATGGGGCAGTCAATGAAGACCTCAAACTAAATAAGTTGTATCCCCAGATTTTTGGCCTCGAACTTGCCTATGGGTCCTCGTGCACAAAGTTCTGACCAGAGAGTAGCCAGAGCTGTCTTTCTTCAGAAGAAATCTGACTATGTCCCTCCCGAGAATAAAGTGAAAACTCACCCGCATGGCTTAGGAGACCCCTCATCATCAGGTCTCGGGCGCTCTGGTCTCCGCTCCCATCACTCCTCCAATGCTCTCTTCCCTTCTGGTTGTCCCTGTCTGCTCCCCATGAAGCCCTCTCTCTGCTCTCTGATTCCTCCCAGCCCTTGTGCATGCTGTCTGCCTCCAAGAGTGCTTTTGCCTTGCCTTGTGTGCCCACCAGATTAATTGTCAAGACCCAGGTCAGCCCACCTGCACTCGGGAGCCCTCCTTCCCTCTTGTTCTTCCTCCACACCCAAACATCTTCACGGTGGCTCCCATCCTGTGTCCTCTCATGTCCAAAGCCGGTGAGGAGGAGAGTTTGGTCCTGTCCCAGAGGCCTTTCCAAAACACCTTGCCATCTGAGTGTCCGTGACAGTCACACGTCACCATTGGCAACCAATACAACGCACAGAGGAGAGCATGTGGGGTTTGCTCGCCGGGACCCCTCCAGCTTCACACAGCATCAGGACTTCACGGACTAGCGGTGCAAGGGGAGGTCAGGAGGTCAGGATGGCCTACTTTCCCACCCAATGTACTCTCTATCTCTCGAATGCTTTTCTTTTCTGATTTAAGGAATTAAGCTTAAAAGATGAATTTTCTCGATTTAAAAATTTGGGGTTAAATATTTGTATCTAGGCCAACTTTGTTCGCCTGCAGATAATCTCACTGAATATTTATTACTTAACATATATGAGCGGAGTGACTGAGAGCTACAGGGATGAGAATCTTCATGGTGTAGAACTCACACAGCTGCAGTTGACAGGATTCTTCTGGGGATCAGATGTGTGTGTGCGTGTGTGTGTGTGTGTGTCTCAGGCCATGGTCTGCATTTCTCAGGCTGAAGAGTGACAGGAGTGTTTTTTGGTATCTAGATAGTAAACTACACCAAGATGGAGTCTCTTCCTAATTACTCCCGGAATTCTGGAGGGATCATGACATTTCAGTCCTTCATCCCTTAATTAATTATATTTATCTATTTAGTGGTATTGGGGATTGTAACCAGGGACTTCTTTGGGGTGGGAGAATCACCTTCCCGTGAGGCTCATTCACGTTGCTGGCAGGTCCATATATACCGGCTGTGGGCGGAAGACCTCGGCTCCTTGCTGCGGGCACCTGGATTGCATCTGCATCTTCACAACTCCAGGGAGAGCTGTTTGTTTAGGTTGGTGGTTCTCGAGATGATTTTTGTCCCCAACCTTGGGGACATCTCACTCTGTCTGGAGTTCTTCCAAGAACGATTCAAGAAAGAGCAAGGTCATTCGAAAATGACTCAGCCTTAGAAGTCGTGTGTGCGGGACCATCCTGGTGGGTGTCTGGCACAGTTTGCCCTCTGGTCCTTAGTGATTTGCGTCCCCCTCACATGCAAAGTACATCCATCCTCCCCAAAGACCCCCAAAGTTGCATCTTGTTGCAGCATCAGCCCAAAGTAAAAATCTCATAATCTAAGTAGGTTAGATTTAGATTACACTTAACTTACTGTAGAGACTCAGGTGCAGGGTAACTGGTGCAGACGCTCATGAATGGGAGATAGAGGAATATAGTGGTTATCGGTCCACAGCGACACTGACATACATCGGGGAATAAGCAGGCAGGTTAAAATAAAATAGTACTACTCAAGGCTTGAGAATAACTCTCTAGGGTTCTTAGTATTTGTCTCTGAACACTCAGTCAACCTTCCTTCTCCATGAAAGTAGCCTATATTTGAGATGCCAGTGTTCTTTCTGTAGAGGTATGTGGGTCTAAAGTCCTTTTCCCATTTGGGTAGTTTCTGTCTCTTTCAATCTCAGCTGGGTGTGCTTCTGCCAATAGGTTTCTCTTAAAAATGATGTGGATCTTTTGTGGATCTTATTGGGAGTTCATTCTATTAGAAATCCACATGCATGGATCTTGTGGACGTAAGTTCTTCTCTATCTGTGGGTCTCTGTGAGAATCCCAAAGCAGCTGAAACACATCACCTTTCAGATTATTGAAAGCTGTGTGTTTTGGTTCATTGGTTATCAGAGGTACCATTTTAGGTCCTTGTGGAGCACGAATAAAGGATTTTACAGTCACATCTTCAACTTCATCCTTATTCTCTGTTTCCTGGCAAGGCCCCGATCGATATTTGTGTAGAGCTCCTTCTTACTTTTAGCCTTGTTTGTCATCTGGAGACACAAGCACTTGTCAAAGCTAATAAGTCTTTGCTTCTTTTTGTTTGGCAGTCATTCCTTCAGCTTATCTCTTGCACTTTGCACACTACTAGAAGCAGCCAAACAGGCAGAAGTCGTCCTCAACACTCTTCCTGGAAACCTCCTTATCTAGATCATGGAGTAGACTAGATGCAGCATCCAACTTCCACGTTATCACTGGTGACAGTATTGCTAAACAGTCTGCTACTACGTAACAAGCATCCCCTTTCCTTTAGGTTACCCTTTATCCATGCATGCGATCGGTCATGATGTCATTAACCATGTATAAAAGACATGTCATTATAGCAATAACAAAATTTCAGGACTGACTCTCATGAGGCTTATGTTCTATGAATCTTACTTAGTTCTCCTTTACAGCCATATGGAGTCAGTGTTTTATTATTATTTCACATTTTATAAATGCTGAAACTCCAGCTTAGAAAGGTACAATCAATTGCCGAGGGACTCCTAGATAAGAAGCAGAAAATCTGGGCCTTGAACTCATCTCTGTTTGATCCCAGAGATTTCCAGTGACTAATTTAATTCCCTTTCCTGGAGTTTAATTTCCATTACCCTTGTCAAGGTCTGAAGCTATGTGCATTTCTTGCTTGAAATTCACTGGTAATCAAGCTGTTGGCTTCTTCCTAAAGACATATTTTTTTTTTCAGGCAGAGATGGATAAAGATATGCCTTTAGGAGCAACCAAGTGGCCAGGACTGCTTTTTACTATGGGGGGTTGGGAACTCGTCTGAAGACCTCGCTGCTCCCCAGTGCTCTGCTCAGTTAAACAGGGTGACGGGGTGCCCTTGGAAGGGCAGGTCAGGACCAGCCTTCAAGTGTTGAAGTCTTTGACTCCTGAAGGATGCTTGGGGGAAAAGAGAAGAGACAATACAAGCAGGATAACTACATGATGTGGCCGTAAATCCTCAGAAAATTACTACTTCACTCACACACACATCCTGCCATCTTACCAAGCCACAAGATGCCCTCAAGAACTTCATAACACCACAGTGTTGGGGGCAAGATACGCCCTGAAGAGAGGGCAGACCTTCTTCCATGGATGCTATAGAATATGCTGCATGTCCTTGGTCTTGACCTTGGTTTAGAAATAGGAAAACTTGTCCTAAGCTGCATAAAACTGGTTAGTTTTTTTGAGCAGTCTGACTGAGACTGGCCTCACCTTTAGCTTCAGGTGTGGGCTTGTTCTGCAGCTTTGCTCTGAGTCTTGAGGACCCACATTATATAATGCAAAAGGAGCCTTCCACTAGTACCTCAAGTCTCCTCCAAGGATTCAACTGAGGACGCAACCTGTTTGCCAAGACGCTAAGTGACCAGACCTGGCCCCTTTTCAGTCCTCGTCTCTAGCTCTCATTCTGCTGGAGGCCACACTGGCTTCCTCACTATTCCTCAAACACAACAAGCTCTCCCCATAGCAGTGATTTTGGACTTTGTGTTTCTTTGGCCGGGAATGCACTTTCCCATCTTTCTCCAAGCAGTCCTTTCTCAACCTTCACTTTCCAGTCCTTTTGTCACCTCTTTGAAAAGGCCCTTCCAACTGCCTGACTTAAGGTGATATATAGTCTTGCATTATCTTTTTAAAAAAATCGCCATACCCTCTTATTATTTAACGGCACTTATTGTAAGCTGTAATTATTTTGCCTATTTGGTTTTTACTTGTTTGCTTTTTTTAAATTGTCCCTGGACTCTAACTCCAGGAGGATAACTTCAGGACTGGGACCCCGAGCGTGGTCTAAGCACACACTGCGGAACTCCAGGGAGAGCTGTTTGTTTAGGTTGGTGGTGCTGGTTGGTTCTTGAGCTGATTTTTGTCTCCACCCTTTGGGGACATCTTTCTATGTCTGGAAACATTTTGAGGATGGTAAGGAGTGTTATTAGCGCCTAGTGGACAGAAGCCAGGGATGCTCCTAAGTAATGTAGAATGCACGGGAGAATCCTCCACAATCATCCGGCCCCAAGTGTCGGTAGGAATGTGTCCCTCATAAGTACATCTGTCTTTACACAGGTAGACATTTTTCTTGGGATTGCCCAGCGGCAAGGACCTGGGGAACTGTCCGTGGTGCTGAAGGAGAGCCATAGTCGAGGCCCAGACTGACTTTTATTTTCTTTCTTCTTTTTAAAAAACAGTTTTTACTTTTTATTAGTACACGTTTGCATTACATAATGATTAAAGTAATTGTGGGGAGTTGGTTCTTTATTTTTTTCATCCATTTTCCCTTCCCTCCTTCCCACCTCCCTCCATCTCTCGATCCCCTTCCTATTTGGAAAAGGTCTCTCTACTTGCTATTATTTATCTTTTATTTTACTCTTTGTTTAGAGTTTGGGTTTCTCATACAAATGAAGCCTTGTGATATTTAAACTTGTGTGTCTGATTTATTTCACTTAATACTATGGTCTTAAGGTGCATCCGTTTACCAATGAATGACTCAAATTTGTCCTTCTTTATTGCAGAGTTGTACTCCACTGTATGTGAATACCTCATTGTCATTATCCATTCCTATGCTGGTGAAACCTCAGACTTTGCTGATTCCATTTGGATTCCACCCGAGACAGTTGTATATAGAATTATAAAACATCAGAGCATACAGATCCTTAGAAGTCAGCTAGTCTCAACTTTCTCCTTTTAAGTAAAGAGGAGACCAAGGCTAAGAGCCCAGATTTGCCTGTGATCACATTGAACCAGATACACACTTGTCTCCTTTCTCTTCCCACATCCACCATGTTCCCTTCCTACGTCAACTTGGTCAGTGGCATTTTACCATCTGAGTGTAGCCAATGCAGTGGTCCTCCAGCTGAGGCATCTTGTCCCTTGCATCATAACTAGAACTGTTTCGAGGATTTGCTCCCACAGTGCTCAGGTGGATGGAGCAGACAGGCCCTCTCTGGGTACTCTGGAGTCAGAAGGTTGTCTAACTGATTCTTTAGCTTAGCACGGTATTGTGTACAGACACATCTGGGCATCTGTTATGGTTTAGGTCTAATATGTTTCCCAAAGTTTTGTGTTGAGATGTGGGGCCATGGTCAGAATGATGGACCACTAGGGGCATGACCTGGCAGGTTGCACTCCTTTCCCTGGCTCCTCACTTCCTTTCTTTGCTTCCTGTCCACCATAACATGAGCTGTTTTCCTCTGCCATGCCCTTCCACCATGCTGTTTCTGCCTTGAGGCTGGCCAGCCATAAATGGAACCCACTGAAACTGTGAGCCAAAATAAACCTTTCCTTTAAGTTGCAGGTGCTGTGTATTTTGTCTTAGTGATGATAAAGTGACTATAATACAGATTTTGGTATCAGATAAATAGGGCTGTTGCTGTGACTGTACCTGACTATGTGGTTTAGAAGCCTTTGGAACTGGTTTGTGGGAGGGGTTTGGAAAGGTTTGAAGATGCTGGATAGAGAAATCTTCGAATGTTGTAAGCAGAGATTGATGAGAGATTCTAGTCAGAGCTTAGAAAGATAGAATACTGAAAGGAACAGTAAAGGCTATGAACATGAGGTTTCAGTTGGAAATGAGGATTCTATGAGACACTGGACTAGGGAACCTGTGTGTTACATTTTGGTAAGGGACTTACCTACATTTTGCCCATGCCCTAAGGTTTTGTGTGAGGCTAAATTTAAAAGCAATGGATCAATTAATTTGGTGGAGGAAATTTCAAAGCAGCTAATATTCTGGATATGGCATGAGTATTGCTGGATGCTTTTAGCCAGATCTACAGTGAAAATCAGGAGCAAAATGCTGAGTGGAATGATTTGAAAAGCTTGCAACTTGGAAGAAAGAGCCTGTAAAGTTGGGGCCATGGACAGCATGACTGCTGAAAAGATTAGAATTAAAAAGAACCCAAGTACTTTGCATCAGAACAATAGGAAAATGGTTCTAAGGCATCCCAGAAATCAACAAGACTCCCTTGATCACAAGTTCAAAAGTGCAAAAGTATAAGCCTTTCATTTGAGAATAAAGCTCCTAGGCCCTCTGCTTGAGGACAGCCTAGGGAATTGGTTCTCTGGGACTCGTTTCATTGTGCTTAGTCATCCAGGTAGTCAGGACCACTGTAGCCATGGTCCAAAGGGGCCCGTCTACCACTCAAACTGGTAGCAGACTTTGGCACTATCTATGTGGTGCTGGTTTTTCAGTCATGCAGAATGCAAGAGTTGTTGGGTCAGGGAGGCTTCTATCCAGATTTCAAAGGAAGGCCTGGGAGGCCAGGCAGTGTGCCTCTGAGAGAGCAGTTTATAAACCTGTGAGAGTGGAGCTAGAAGTACAGTGGAGACCCCAGGAAGTTGAAGATACCAGGAACATGGAATGTCTGCTGAGGAAAGGCGTAGGCAGTGAGTGGAGCCAGCCGAAGAGAGAGGCCATATGGGCTGCAATGCCATAGGGGCAGGGCCACCCAAGTCTTTCAGAGCTCACATTTCACCACAACCTGTCCTGGGTGCTGGACAAAGAGCTACAGGATTTAATGTTTGCCTTGCTGGGTTTTGGTCTTGCTTTGGTCTGCTTTCTGTCTATCCTCCTATTCTTCCCTTTGGGAATGGGAATGCTTATCTTGTGCCATTGTATGTGAGGGTATTTAACTTTTTGATTTTTATGGGGGCCAACAGCTAAGAGTTTGCCTTGAGTGTCAGAGGAGACTTTGGATTTGGACTTTTCAGCCATCCTGGAACTGTTAGACTTTGGCAACTCTTAGAGATGGACTAAATACATCTTGCATAATGAGATGGATATGATCCTTTCAGGGGCCAGGGGTGGAATGTTGTGGCTTAGATCTAAAATGTTCCCTCAAAGTCTTGTTTTCAGGGGTAGGGCTTGGTCGGAGGGAGAAAGTCACTGGGGCATGCCCTGAAAGGGTGTATTCTTGTCTCTGGTCACTGGTCCCTCTCACCTTTCTCTCTCTCTCTCCTGCTCTTTACCCTCATGTAACCAATTACTTCATCCTATTTCACAGGCAAGGAAGCTTAGGTTATGGACACTGTTCTATTCACATAGCTGGGGACTGGCAGAGGAAGGATTTGAATCCAGGAATCCAGGTCTTCTTTATGGAATCAAAGTCTGTGTTTGGAGATTACATCTATTAAACTACAGATATAATTTTAACAGCTCCATAAAGGGAATTGAGGTTGACCCAAGGACAAAAAAGTACCTTTAGTATAAGTATGTATGGTATGGCCCTGGGCAAGTCATTTTACCCCTTTCTGCCACACTTTCCCCATTTGTAGCCACACAATGTGCATCAGACTCATGCATTTGTTGTATTCAAATGAAACAATAGGTTCATAACAACAGCATTGGCTGTGCTTTATTGAGCACCTGTTGTGTGCCAGGCATGATGTCAGGTGACTTGTAAGCACTAACTCCCTAATTTTTGTCTGATAAGAAAGATGCAGGTGCTTTGGTTTATCTGGGTGATCTCTGGGCCTCAGCTGCTTCATTGGTACAATGGGGATGATGATATAACTTCCTCATGGGATCATCTGAGTACTAAGCAAGTTAATATAGAGTGATTTGAACAGAGCCCATCACCTAGTAGGCACTATATAAGTGTCATATTACCACACACATCTTGTATCTAGGGGAACTGAGGCTCAGAGAAGTGAATGACTTGTGCAAGACCAAAGAGCCAAGAAGTAACCAACCACACGATATGCAATCTTTATAACTCTAATACCAACTCTCTCTCCTCCCTGTCGAAAAGGACCCACTGGCTTGGGTCCCCTTTCTCCCTCATCCTGCTCCAGGTATCAGGGTGGGGTACCCCAGCTTTGTGAACTTGGCTTGTTCCATCTTGGCCCACAGATGTGCCGCATCTATCCTCTGCACTTCAAGAAGCCATAAGAACAAACTGCGGAGCCTGAGAAATAAATAAAAATTAGCTTCGTGTTCTCAGGGTGCTGAGGGGGTGGCGGGCATTGAATTATTCAGGCTGTTTGGGTGTGAACTGTTAGTTTTTTGCCGCTCTTGCCTTGACAGCTTCCCTGGCAGATTGATGGATGAGCCAGTAAAACACTTGGAGGCCGGGAAGAAAATTCTTAATCATAACTCACTGGGGAGAGTGAGTGTTTTTTCTGCACTGGCAGCTTCAGAGGCTCAGCCTGGCTCCAGCCCTCCCTCACCTTCTGCCCCAGTGAGGCTGGAGATACCAACCGCAGAGTTGTCCTTAGCCGTCAAATTGGGGTGTGAAGCAGGACTTTTAAGAATAGAGCTGCTCATTCATTTTACTTTATGTTTAAAAATTAAAATGTAATTTACACAGAAGGCGTAGAATCACAAACGTACTACTCAATGAATTTTTCCATTTGTGAATACAGTATCGTGTAGCTACCCCTTAAATCAAGGTATAAGCACTTCTGTCCTCTAGAAGGTCACTTTATGCTTCTTTTCAGTCAGTATCACCTTACTCACAGACAACGTCTCTCCTGACCTCCAAAAGTGATCCCCATAGATTACTTTTGTCTACTTGAGAGTCTCATATAAATGGAATCACATAGTTCAGCAGTGGTGAACCTTTTAGAATTTTCAATGATAACAAACAGCTGGCTGTGACATGCATGCCCTAGGTTCACTGCCACTGATACAGTTTGTACCTGGCTTCTTTCATAGCTATATATATAGCACCTCTTCTTCCTCTTCTGTCAGTGAATTGATTCTGTGGCATGGTTCACCATGATTCTTAGAAATACCCCAGTGGGATTGAGTCCCAGTTTTCCACAGTAGTGAACTACTCACCAACACAGTATTCATCTGTTTTTCATTGCTATCACAAAATACTTGAGGCTGAGATCTCTATAAAGAAAAAAGGTTTATTTAACTCAGAGCTTTGGAGGCTGAAAGTTCAAATAGCATGATGCTTGCTCTGGTGAGGTCCCCTTTGGCTGCATCATGTCACAGTGGAAAGCATTGTGGTTGGAGAGTACATGAGAGGAAAGATCAGATGATGAGATAGGAAGCTAGAGCATGGGAGGGTCAGGCTTGCCCTTTTGTAAAAACTCATTCGTAGAGGGGTGCATTGGTGCAGGCCTCTAATTTGAGCATTCTACTCAGGTGGAGGCAGGAGGATTGCAAGTTCAAGCCCAGCCTGGCCAATTTACCAATTTAACAAGATCCTCAAAAATAGAAAAAAATGTTTTTAAAGAGTTGGGACTATAGCTCAGTGCAAAGGTCCTGGGTTCAATTCCCATACTGACAAAAAAAAAATCCACCAAAACATCTCACTCTTGTGGGAACTGAGGTCCCAGGAGAACTTTCTTTTTGGTTTTTCCTTCTTTCTCTCTATCCCTTTCTCTTTTTCTTTACCCTTATGGCATGTTGTGATGCACAGAAAGCCCTCACCAGATGTTGGTACCTTGAATTTGGACTTCCCGTGCTCCAGAACTGTAAGGAATAAAATTCTGTGTAATGTAAAATACTCAGCCCGTGCTATTCCGTTATAGCTGCGTGAAGTGCAGTGAGACATTGCCCAAGTCAGGGAAGGAAAAGGAGCAATACTCCGTCTACTGCCTTTTCTACATCTCCAGTCCCATCTGAGCCTGACGGAACCCAGCCAGAACTGGGCTGACCCAGGAGCCTGGGACATGCAGCCTATAGGTCAGGGCCCCTGAGATACAGAAGCAAGCCAGGGAGGGGAGAGGCGTGGCTACGAGGGCAAACAGGTCCTGACATGGTAGGAAGCAAGAAGGCAAGGGTCCTTTCCATGTGCCCAGATGAGCCACTGTCCTTCCCCAGTGGTACTGAAACTAGGCTTCCGGGCTGGACCCAGGAATCATTCCCTCACTCCTCCTCCCCTTCTTCCTCCTCCTCCACGTCTTCCTCCTACCCTTCTTACTTCTCCTCCTCTCCTCCTTCTTCTGCCCCAAGACTCTGTGAGGATTCTCTAGCCCAGTCACTTGGACCCCTGACCATGAGTTGTTGTTTTGTGCCTGGGTACAGGGCATGGCCCTGTGTATGTTTTTCCTTTCCTGGATCACACTGACCTTTTGTCTTCCTCAGGATGATGGGATGCTTAGGTATCTGTTAACTGCAAGATTAAAACCCACTTGAGTGGAAAATGACATGTGGAGTGCCAAGCCAAAGTCAACTTCCTCCTCAGCAGGAAGGTGGTCCTGGCAGCCGGTGCCAGGATGCCTGGGTGCTTGTGTTGGCCCGGCCCACCATAGCAGATGGAATTCACAGACCTTGATTTCCTGCAAGTGAACAGTCAGACCCAGGAGAAGGAAATTCAGACTGGGGCCTGCAAGCTCAACCCAGCCCATGCACTAATGGCCAAGTTGCCTTGGGAAGATTATCCTTACTCTAGCCTCTGTTTTACCATGTATAAAATGAGATGATGATGCTCTTTCTTCTTTCCAATGGGTTTGTGTCCGAAGTACTCCCAGAATTTTATTGATAAGATGAAGGTAATGAGCCTAACTCTTGCCCCTACATAGTCTATTAATCAGAAAATGTAACAGTGTGGGGAGGTATACCAGAAAGCCCAGTGTGTCTCTAGCATAGTCCCACGGTGGGAAACTAAAACATGGTCCCCAGTGATCTCTAGGACCTGGTATTTACATCATGTGGCTCTCTCCCGCTGAGTGTGCACAGGAGCTCTGACTTGCTTTTAAATGAGGTACTATGCTTTAAATATGAAGCGTACCCCAAAGATTCATGCATCAAGGACTTGATCCCCAATAGTACTTGAGGTGATTGAATCATGAAAGCACTAACCTTCTATTGTGATTTATATCTAAAATGTGTCATGTGTTTGGAGGGTGATTAGATTATGGGGGTGATATACTCATCAGTGGATACAGCCATTGATAAGTTCAGTAGCTAAATGTACTGTTAGGAGGTGGGTCCCTGGGGGTGTGACCTGGAAGTGTGTATTCTTGTCCCTGGATCCTCTGCCCTCTCACTGACTCGTGGCTGCCACAGGGTAAGCAGTGCTCCTCTGCCATGCCATTTCTGCCTTGGAGTCAGACAACCACGAACTGAACCCACTGGAAACTGAGCCAAATACAGTAAACTCTCCTCCTTTAAATTGTGGATGTTGGATATCTTGTCCGATGATGAGAAAGTGACTACTACATCTCTCAATGCATTAATCTACTCATGACTTTGTGCCTGAATGTCCTATTAGGAGAGAGGGCCTAGCTGGAAGAGATAGATCACTGGGGGCTTGCCTTTGAAGGGACTATATCTTCTTGAGTGCTTTCCCTTTCTCTCTGCCTTCTGATGGCCAGGAAGTGACAGCTCTCCTCCATCATGCTCTCTGCCATGATGATTTTGCATCACCACAGGCCTAAAGCAATGGAGCTAGCTGATCATGGATTAACACCCTGAAACTGTGAGTCGAAACAAATCATTCCTCCTTTCGGTTGTATATGTTGGGTATTTTTGTCCCAGCGATGGAAAGCTGAGCAACACACAAAGGGAAGGGAAGTTACTTCCACGATTATGCTATGTAGATTGTGAGGGCTTTGTTGCTAGTTGACTCTGTTTTCTCAGCTTGCCTGCTCGAGTGAAGGGCCTTGTTGGTGAGGCCACACATCAGGGGTTCTCTGCTTACCCAACGAAGAACTGAGGTCTTCAGTCCGAAAGCCCCCGAGGAACTCAATTCTGCCAACAGAGTGAGTTTGGAGGCATATCTTTCCTGAGCTTGGCTTTCACAGGAGGCGTCAGCCTCAGCTGGCAGCCAAAATGGGGCCACACCAAGGCGGGCCTGCACTCCTGACCCTCAGAAATGGCAACATAATGAACATATGTTGTTTTAAGCTGCAAAGTTGGTTGTTCTGCTGCAGTAGCTAAATAACAAAGCCCACAAGACCCTACATGTCCTCTACATGACCTCTCTGACCTTGCCGCCCGACACACCTGCTTCCTTCACTTTGCTTGCCCCTGATCTTGCTGTTTCTCAGATGCATCCCAAATTCCCAGCTGTGGTCCTTTGCACTTTCTGTTCCTCTACCAGTAGCGTACCTCCTTCACAACTCTGCACGGCTCCACCACTGTGTTTGTTGCTATATGATATATTACTTTGGGAAGGAGGAATGAAAAAAATAAATTTGATGGAGGAGAAAAGAAATAGAAATGTGCTCTTGAGAATACAAGCTGTCTGGTCACCTCTGTAGCCTCAGTTCCAAACTTAGGGCCTGGTTTAGTGTGATTCCTCAATAAATATTTGTTGAATTGGGGAAAGAGGAGGATGAGAAGCAGGTAGGGGCTCCGATGGGTGGCAGGATGGGTTTTTCCTGCAGAAAAACACAATGAGCCTACATTCTGATAACAAAGGGTGAAGCAGATGGCAGGAGTAGCCTTAAGGAATATTTATGGGGCTCTCCAGGGTGCTCTTCAGATTTCCCCAACTGTCCCAAGGTGAAAAGCAATTTTGTGTTTATTGTTAATCTTGCAAACAAATACATGGAGTGGCCACAGCTGGGAGTCTTCATACTAATGGATCACAGCATCGGAACTGAGTTGCGAGCTCATTAGGCAGGGTGGTAAGTTGGGGCCTGCTGGGCTTGTGTGCAGTGTGGGCACTTGGAGGCACTTTCAGCCTGTTTTGGCCTTGCCTAGTGGAAAGTGATGCTCAGGACTCCCCACTGGCAGCAGGGCTGGCATACAGAACCCCGAAGGAGGAAGCAGGGATTATGGGTCTGGAGAGTGTTAGGCTATGGAGGGACCCATAGTCCTCCCAACGCCTTTGTGATCCCAGCTGTGTGTAGTGCTCATGCTTAGACAGACTGTTGCCCTCCCACTTTCTACCTGTCAGAATGTGGGCCACTGAGTTCCTCGCCTTAGACATGGAGATTACACTAGGGCTGAATGTAGAAGGTTACTGTGAGGGTGAAAGCTATAGCAGTATCTTTAGGCCACAGTCAGTGCTGGTTGTGGGATGTGACTGTCAGATCCCACAAGCACTCATTCCTTCAGACCATCTGCCACAGGATGGTGTATCACACACACACACACACACACACACACGCACATGTCGAGCCACCATCCATAACTGACACGCTAGATAGACAAAAGACTGAAGAGCAGGGATGTCTGTGTGGAAGAAGAAAAAAATAGGAGGTATTTGAAACCTGGAGGGGAGAGAGGAGAGCCCGTGACACGCGCACTGGACTCCACAGTTTACACAGGATACTCGCGTGCATTGGCACACCTGCTCGTCTCCTAACTCCAGGAGTGAATGAAGAGCCTCTGGTGACAGTAAAGACGCTACATTCTCTCCCTTCACTTCTACTGAAATCCCTCAGTGACCCTGATGTCTCCCTCCTGTCTCGGGCCATCTGCTTGGTACCTCTTCCATCCTGTGGTCATGTCTCGGGGCCCCCTCCAAAGCATTGCCGAATGCAGTCAGCACTTACTTATACATCTCACCAGCCAATTCAGTAGCCAGCCAACCAACCATCTGATTAACAGCATACCTAGCCAATCAATGGACTGACCATCCAGCTAGCCAACTAACCACCTAACCAAATAACTGAAGAACCAACTAATCATCGATTGACCAACCAGCCAACTACTCAATGAACCAGCCAACCAACTACTCAATCGTTCAATGAGCAGCTGATACATCATCCAACCAACTCACAAACCAACTAGCCATCTAGCCACCAAGACTTACTGGTGCTAAGCAAATCCACACAACTAGACTGCCCTGGCCCAGGGAGAGGCTTCCGCCTCCTGTTGGTCTTGGCAGTGCTGCAGAGACAGGCCCTTACCCTTACATCACGCCTTTGTGTAATTTTGGGCCAGGGCCTTTCCCTTCTGGGCCTGTTTCTCCTGTGGCTAGAGAAGCAGTTTGCAAATTGTGTTCTTTGGGGTCTGGGGTTGTATGGTAGGGTGCAGGGGCTGCTTCCCTTTCATCTGTTTTGTATATTGGGATTTTGAGTGAGATTTTATTTGGAGAAAGGCTTTGATGTCTTAAAGGCTATCAAATGCCTCAGAGTTTAAAAACCTTTGTATTGAGTCACCTCAGTGATCAAGGTCAACAATTGGGACCTTGTGGGTGGGGGGAGACTGCAGGAGGCCCCGAGTCTTGGAACTGGAGTTTCCAGTTGGAAGACTGTAGAGAGAATACAGAGACAGTGTGTATCTCTCCAGGATGCAGACCACCGAGTCCCAAGGCAGAGGGTTTGCGAACCAGATGACACTCTCAGAGACCTGCCTGGCAGCCAGGGCCTGAGACAAAAGCCCCTAACTTTGTTTCCTTGGCTGTGTCCAAGCAGAGCTGGTTTCCTATGATTCAGCTCCCGGCGGGGTATGGACTCTTCTCGGACATGGGACCCACTGCAAACAGACTCCAGAGGGTCTCCTGGCTATGGCTAGATCCACCCATCTGTCCGATTCTTGGAGCTGCCAACAGGCGAAACTCCGGCGCATGTGTAGCGCACTGCTCGAGTCACACAAATCCACTGCAACCCAACTCTCAGCGGCCCCGGTGGGGGGCATGGCCTGGGACTTCCTTGTGGCCTCCAGTTCCTAAAAGTGGAAAAACAATCAAATAGGATGCGGTGTTTCCAGTGCGGCAGAGAAAGCACAGCATTAGGGCTGTGCCTGGCCTTCGCAGTGTGACCTTAAGCAAGTGGCTTCATCTTTCAGAACCTCTGTTTCCTGCTCTGGGTGGAAGGGAGCCAGACAGTGACCGTCACTGAAAAGTGCAAGGCAGACATGTCTGGCTTAGTAAAATCTTCACTCTACAGATGGCCAAAGTGGCCAAGCAGGGAGTCTGTGGATGAGCTGGAATTGTAATTGAGGTTTCTAAGCTGATGTCTCTTTCCGTGACCCTGCAGACAGGTCTGGGGCATCTTTTTCTCTCTCTGGGGGACATTTTCCTTTCAGCAAGATAGATCTGTCCAGGACTGTGAGAGCTCAGATCTGATTCTGCATAACCCCTGGGGTGACCTGGGGGTGGGTGTCCTGATCTCCCTACTGAGTCCCTGTCTCTCAGCTGCCTCCCACTCCATCAGGAACAGGTTTAGATCTCTCCCAAGGTGCATTGATCATCTCCAGCCAGCTTGCCCACCGATCCACAGGCTGTCACTTATTCAGAAGCATCACTAAGAGCTTTTGATTGATTGGGTGACAGGCCAGCTATGTTCTTTAGGCAGCTGATGGTTGTGCCATTAAGTTTTCAGAGATTAAGACTGTGATGGGGAAGATAAATTTATTGACTAGGGATCCTAGGCAAGCAGCTCCTGGGAGTGTCTCCGCACAGTTTCATCCTCACCGGGGAAGAGAGAGTCTTTCTACACCACTTTCATGAAGGTCACCAGGTGAGTATCCCAACAGGAGGAGGTACGCTCCCAGGATGGAAGGGCCATTCCGGACTCCAAAGCTGTCCTCATGCGAGAATCGCAGAATGTCGGAGTGGGAGAGTCACAGGCTGCTAGAGTAAGATGAGTCCTTTGAAACCATGCAGTCCACCCCTCTCATTTTACACGTGGAGAAACAGGCTCAGAATGGGGAAGAGATCTATTCAAGAAGCATTGCCCTGGACTGTGACACTCCAGGATTCTTCGCTCTAGAGGCGAGAATTAGCTGCATGGTGGAGAAAAAGGGCTTTGGTGGCAGGATCTTACATTTGCATGAGCCCTTTCACTTGGCAAAAAAGAAACTGAAGTTCCGAGAGGACATTTGTTATCCTGGCTGTAAATGTCCCAGGGACCGCTCCATCTGGTCCTTCCTCCCTAGCCCCCGTCTCACTCCTTGGAGCACAGCAGGTGCAGTAACTATTTGTTGAAAGTGGGAGTGGGAACCCCGTGATTCAGAGCCTGCATTTGGGCTCAGTGGCCAGTTGTGCCAAGGCAGCCTCCCCACGGGATGGGCCTCCCACCCGGGCATCCTTCCTAGAGTTGGGACCTGCCCGCCTCGGGTGTCTCTGTGGGAAGAGAAGTCCCACAGGTGGAAGCTTGGCATCCCAGACAGCGGGGATTTTTCTTATGTGGGTTTTAAAATCCACAATAGCTGAACTATGGAAACAGCTTATTTGCCCATCAACAGACCAATGGAGAAAGCAAACGTGGTATATATGCATGATGGAAATTTACTCAGCCATAAGAAGAATGAATTCACATCATTTGTAGGAAAATGGATGACGAGACCGTAATGTTAAGAGAAATAAGTTGGACACAGAAAGCTAAATATCGTATGGTTTCTCTTACATGACAAAGTCAAAATGCAAATAAGGAGTAAAATAAAGGAGAGATGGTAGGAAACGAGGCAGACTTTTTGGAGATGGGGAAGAGGATCAGAGGAAGGAAGAGAATAGGAGAAAGAGGATCAAAATGACCAAGAAATGGTATATATTTGTACCAATGCCCCCAAACAAATGTAACTATTATATATCACAAACGTATACCAATAAAAAAATTCCCGAGGAAAATTTCAAAAGGAGTGAAGAGTGCTTAGCTTAGCTTGGGGTGATAACTCCTGCTCCCCTTTCAAGGAACCATGCAGCCAGGGACGTTACCCTGAAACCTCCAATTCCCAGACAGGCTGGCTGCTTTGCACGCACCTGAAATAGATCCAGAGGACAAAGTTGTAGCTGGGGGGAGTCAGGAGCCTGAGGTTGGAGGAGGTGGGATTGCAGTGGAAGAAGTAGCAAGAGGCTGCAGAGCCAGGGAAGAAGGGGCGGGGGCCTAGCCATCGCCCTTGTGGTCATGCTGGGTGATTTAGCAGACTCACTCTACTGATAAGTGCCTTACCTGGATAAGGATCTACCCAGCAGAAGCCATTAACCACTTTTTGGATGGGAACACAAATGTGCTGGAATAATAACACCCATTTCCAGCAGATTTTCTTCCTAGAGACTTTGCTTCTCTGTAACAGACATATCCTGAGCACCTACTGTGTGCTGGGCTCTGTGCAGGGCACGATGGGAAATTAAGAGAGGCAGGGTTGCTGCTGGCTAAGAGGGTGGAGTCTGGTTCTGCCATTTCTTACCTCTGTGATTGGGGGACAAAATAACCACTCAGTTCAGTGTCTGGGCTGTAAAACGGGGCAAGAATTCCTGTTGTGATCCATAGAAAGGTCAACTGCATCCTAGAAGCCATAACAGGGACTAATATGGAGCATCTGGGCCTTCTGGGGAGACTGCTGAGTGGGGGGAGCCCCCACGGTGTGCAGCAGCTGCTAGCGAAGTTTTAGGAGCTGCTGGCTCTCTGTCCCACACGCCCATGGACATCACCCCGGGCCGGCTGCAGCTGACGTACAGGTGGGTGCTGCTGGTACAGGAGGGTCCCTCACTCCTACTTTCTATGTCTGTGATGGGGAGATCATCCCTAGGGATGATGATGCTGGAGTCCCCGGCAGTGGAGACAGAGAAGGTCCTGGACATCATCTACCAGACTGGGCTATCTTCAGGGTCTTAGCTGTGACTTTTGGGACCAGCCCCTCTGAGGATCATGGCAAAAGAGTCATTTCTGTGGCCTTCAGGCCTGTGAGCTAGTGTCCAGCCGCTGTGTGCTTCTGGTACCTCAGCATGGAGGCACCACATTTTACATGCAAGGGACACAGGCACTTAGAATATCCTTAGAATATCCTTGTCCTTAGAATATCCTTGTCCCCAGAGGGCAAACGCTGGCCTCAGAAGGCAAGAATGGCCAGATTCTCCCATGAGACCTGAGCATGGGGAAGCAGTGGGCAGGACCCTTGCTGGCCACAAAGAATGTACCACAGGCCTGAGCTGGGCACCCCTCCGTGTGAACCCTGCGTGCTACTATGTGGCCAGCAGCTCTGAGCACGGCAGTGTGTGAGTCTGGGACACAACCCCAGTGAGTAAGCGCTCACTGGGTACACAGTCAGTCACCTGTCTCCAGTGGGGAGAGGGTTCTGTCTGTATTCTGCCTCCCAGGACCATACCATCAAAGTCTAGAGGGCCACAACTGTGTGCTGTGCCAGGCTCTTCAAGGGAAAGGCCACCAGGGAAACACAATGGCACTTGGCACTGAGTCTGTGCTATATCCTGGGCCCTTGTGGCCACTGAGAACACAGTTAATGCCCAAGACCTTCAGGGTCCTTGGAGAGTGCACTGGGCCTGAACAGCCTCCTGCGGGACCAGGGCCCAGAGAGGGTGGCATCTGGCTCAGACGATTTCCCCTTATTTCTTTGGTCCCCAGAAGAGGACAAGAAGCCCCTTAAACACATGACGGGACACCAGGCCAGTGCCTCCTCCAGTGAGACTATCAAGCTGTGGGATGGTAGGATGGCAAGTACCACCTTGTCTCCCTGTGCAGCCATGTGGTCACCACGTACCAGATTGCACGGTCAGTGACGGCCGGCTGCTGGTCAGCAGGAGCAGTGACAGTACACTAAGGGGTAGGACGTGAGGGCCTGGAAACTGGCCTCAGACCTGCCAGGCCATGCGGATGAGTGATGAGTGTGGACCAGAGACCAGATGGCTCAAGAATCGTGGGCAGTAGGAAGGACAGGTGCCTCCAGATATGCAGGAGATGCAACATCCCATTCTTCTCTGACCCTCGCTGGGACCTGGCCTCTGACAGCTCCCTGCCCTGCCAGAGAACAAGGACCGGGGTGGAAGTACACATGCTCTGCTCGCCAGTGGTGGCCTCTGTCCTTGACAGTCCCATGTGGGGTCTCCCAACATGTCCCCTGCCTGAAGCACACTCTGGGGTCTGAAATCAGTTGCAATAGGTTGTCACTAAATTTGACCAGTGGGGAAGAGCAGTGGGGAGGCCAGGATCTGTGTGTGGCCTCCATTGCTGGCCCTGCCTCCTCTTCCAAGTGTCTCCTGTGTTCACGTGGACCCCAGGTTAGACCCCAGGTTCTATGGCCAAATAAATAACTTCTTACTTAGAGAGAGAGAGAGAGAGAGAGAGAGAGAGAGAGAGAAATGCTGGAGCAGCACAGTGGCACACACCTGTAATTCTAGCTACTTGGGAGGCTGAGGCAGGAAAATCACAACTTTGAGACTGGACTGGGCAACTTAGCAAGACCTTGTCCCAAAATAAAAACTAAAAATAGCTGAGAGTATATGGCTCAGTGGTAGAGCACTTGTCTGGCATGTGTCAGGCCCTGGGTTCCATCCCCAATACTGAAGGAGAGAAAAAGAAAAAAGCAAATGGATTCTGGAGACAGACTGCCAAGGTTTGAATCCTGACTCCACCGGGTATTAGCTATGACCTTGGGTGAATCCTTTAATGGAGCCTCGGTTTCCTGGTCTGTAAAGTGAGGAGATGAGAGTAGCATGTACTTTGTAGGGTTGTTCAGGAAGTGATACATGGATGAGAGATTCCTGGACCAGACAGGAATCCAACAGCTTCTAGCTGATCTGCCCGAGCCCGCACATCTATAGATGCACACGTGTGAATAAGTGATGGCTTTAAGCCACTGAATCACAGGTGCTTTGTTAGGCAGCATTATGGTGTCAGGAGCTGACTGATACAAAAGACAACCATGCTTGTTTTAATAGAAAGAATAGGTTCCCTTCCTAATTCCTGAATCAAATGTACAGTCCGGGGAGAGGTTCTGTGTGAATGCTGCTGTTCACACAGCCCCAGGGATGTCCAGGGGTGTGCGAGCCCAGGCTGAACAGCATGAAGCTGAGGGAGGGGCTGGAAAAAATTGCAAGTGCTGTGGGAATGTACAAGTGACACTGGCATCATTGCTTTTCTTCTACACATTGGGACTGGGCCCAAAAGCAAGTCAGATGCTCTGATCCGAGCAGAGGCTTCTAGCAAAGTCTCAACTCAGGGGACTCCCTACAGACCCCAGAGAGGAGGCTCAGAGTCCTTGTTACAGTTTGGATTTAAACTATTCCCCCAAGGCACATGTTTGGAAGGTAATTGGATCACGGGGGTGCTATACTTATTGGTGGATTCACCCACTGATGAGTTCAGTAACTCATGTGCTGCTGGGAGGCGAGACCTGGTCAGAAGAGGCACTTCACTTGGCCCTTGTCACTGGTTCTTCCTTTTCCTCTGTGCTGCTTTTCTGAGTGCCAAGTGGTCAATACCTTACTTCCACCATGCAGTCTGCCATGATGTTTGCCTTGGAGTGGGTTGACCATGGACTGAGTCCACTGAAACCATGAGCCAAAGTAAACTTCTCCTCCTCTAAATTGCAGGAGTCAGATATTGTGTCCTAGCCACGGGAAAATGGCTAACATAGTCCCGATGAACGGATAGTATCTGATAGCTTGACACGTGTGAATGCTGTCAAGAAAGCTCTGTGCACCAATTGCTCCAAACAGATAGACAGCTGCCAGCTTTGGAACCAGGTAGAATCCCAACTGGGATGCTCTGTGCTGGCAGACTACAAACTCTTCTGCTGCCTCTGACTCATTTAGGGAAGGTCTTAGCCTTGCAAAGGTAGGAAAATGGCTTCCAATTACTTCTTCACTCTAGGGACGTTATGGTCCAAGACGGTCAGTAATTGGTGTCCTGCTACTCACTAGCAGTGTCTGGCCTCAGTGTCCTCATCTGTCCAGTGGGCAGACCAGTGCCTTGTATATTCATCTGGATGCCCAATAAGAGTGATCCATGCTCAGGCCTGCCTCAGGGCCCTGGACTTTGCAGGTCCCTCTGACTGGTACAGTCCACCCTGAAATTCTGACTGCTGCTACTGTCTCATCTCTCAGGTCTCAGCTCCAACAATACCCCCTCAGTGAGCCGACTCTCCCTTCTCACACTTCCACTGTCTGGGCACCATCACTACACCTCTCTGATTCACTAATCTTTCAGCATGTGCCACTATTTGAAGAAATCTTATGTGCTTCCATGTTCATTGTTCATCCGCTTTGATGGAGCAGATGAACATGTTCAGGGCTATATGACAAGTACATGTGACAACATGCACATAGAACAGGGGCTGGCAAATAATGGCTGCTCAATTAATCTTGTGCGAATGAATGAATAAACAGAAAAGTGGGTGCGTCAAATGCAAGTGGGTATGTTCAATATGTATTTCTTTTCATTTCCTCATCTGAGACTTCCCAGAGAATCTGATGATCTATTAGTCTGCTTTCCATTGCTGTAGCAAAATACCTGAGTACCTTATAAAGAAAAGAGGTTTATTCAGCCCACAGTTTTGGAGGCTGAAAGTCCAAGATCAAATGTTCCCATTTCCGATGAGTTTGGCCTCTGGTGAGTGCCCTGTTGCCTACGTCACATTATGACATTGTGGTAGGAGGGTATGCGAGAAATCAAGAGGTAAAACAGGAAGACAAAGAAAGATTCTGGGGTCTGGCTTGCTCTTTATAATTACTCATTCTTTCGAGGACTAGCTCCCTCCTCGAGACCAGTATCAGGGTCCCAATGACCTAATCACCTTCCACTAAGCCCTGCCTTGTAGAGCTTCATCACCTCCCTCCCAACACTGCCACAGTGGAAACCAAGTTTCCAGCACATGCACCCTGGCAGGACAAACCATATTGAAACTAAAGAACGTGGTTGGGGGCTTCAAATAATTGGGAGTGATTTTACTAATTTTTTAAATTTTGCAGGCAACTACTCCAATCTCCCTGTCAGAGCCTCCATGTTGGTGGTCTGCACTATATACTTGCTTCTCAACCCTCTTTGGATGAATGGGCTGGTGCTTCCAAAATAACATGAGCCATCTTCTACAAATTAGGAAATTTCGTATTTTTAAAAAATCGTATTTTCAAAAACACAGAGGAAAATCTGGTAAAACCAGGTTGGTGTTCCTACTTGGCAAGAGGTGGCACTAAGTGGCCACCTCCTGTTGGGTCAGGTGGAGCATATGGTCTCCATTTGGCTCCAGTTGCCACTACTCCTCCCCCTAATCCCTGCCCAGTCCACCCATTCCTGTGACTTGCGTGGTTTCTGCAAGCATTGGTGTCCCCTGATCCATTCTTTACCGGGCTTGCTGAATGGATCAGAGGTGACCCTACTTCCTCCTTCCCCTGTTCCGCTAGTAGCTGCTCCCCCAAGAGAGTCAGCTCTAGCTTCCAACTTCTACCCCATCCCCTGTCCTTGGAGTAGAGATTTAAAACACGTGCAATTGATTTGCCAAGGACTGGTGATTAATTAGAAAGGAAGGCTCCCTGCAGGAGAGCCTCTGAGGCCCTTTTGATCTCTGATGCCTCTTGAAATTCCCTGCCTTTGTTGTGGCCCCAGATGGGGGCTCATCCTGCAGCGGGGGCTGCAGGGTGCAGATGGTTTGCTATTTATGACAGCCACCGAGCAGGCACACCCTCCCCCAGCCTTTCCTTTCTTCTCAAGATCTGCCCCATGCACTGGAGAAGTGTTGGGGGCTGTCACAGGGATTCGGAGTCTGGCAGGCTGCAAGGGCACCTTTTGTTCCTCCCCCATAGTTTTTTTTTTTTTTTTATCATCTCCAGGAGATGCTCTGTACTGTCAGAGTGGAGGAGAAACAGTGGGGCGAGAGAGGGAGCCAGGATCTGAGGGGTTTCCTTTGGAAGCTTACTGCCTGGGTGTGGTTTGTGGTCCAGTATCACCCTGGAGCTTGTCAGAAATTCACACCCTCGGGCCCTAAGCCCCACTAGATCAGAGTTTGCATTTTAGCCAGATCCCAGACAAGTGGTGTGACCAGAGCGCCTTTCATCTCTGTCCTGGCTCCGGTGCATCCCTCCAGAGCGTGCCTCCCACGATGTGTGTGTGCGTGTGTGTGTG